>VHZZ01006369.1:22683-40513 GCA_009801015.1 Silene noctiflora | reverse complement strand
GTATAAATACCAAACTAATGTATGGATGAAGACACACAGTTGTAATATGCTTTTCTCTGATAATTCAATAAAATCAATCGTTCAATCGTTTATCAAATAATAATGAGTTTGTTTTTTGTTCTGTAAAATCAGCTAAAGCCTAAACACAACCATATAATAATTTCTCTGAGCATATTGTGAAAAAAAAATGACAGAAAATGCAGTGATAGAAAGAACAGTAATTGTCTGGGGATCTGGAGACCATTTATTTTTATCACTACCAGTACTAGGGTCCATTTTCAAAAGAAAAAGAAACAAATTTAATTTTCAATTCCTAAAAAGAAAACAAGCAAACAAAAAAATACAAAAAAAAGCCCAACTTACAGCAGCAGTCCTAGCAGTAGTTTCTGCAATTTCATCTTCTAGGGATCTGGTGTAACAATGAGATGACTGTCATCACAAAATCTTTTGATAATCAGTAATTATTGTGTTTGTGTAAGACCGTTTTTACCCCGTGAAACGGTTCCATTGTGTAAAAAACAACCACTCCGTAATTTATTAACATCGAATGTAATATTTGAATGACGAGATCGTCTTATTTTATAATTTGTGTTTGATAATACTCTATGGCATCAACTCACATATGTGTTTAGCTAAGCGGGAAATTTTAGCCTTATCAAAGTTTCGAGTAAATCTTTATGAAACAAATTACAAATTATATAAGTCACTTAAATTTTCTTCGTAATAATGAGTTGAAGTAAAATAAGTCGAAAAAAATAACCTTTTATAAACGACATCCCGGTGAGTAATAGTAGTTCCTCTCATTCGTTGGAATCATATCATTTGAATAAAATACTCTTGACATGCATTTGGATTTTTATTTTCACCTATATGTATGTTTTGTTGTTTATGTGGGACAAATTTAGGGTTTTGAAGATCTTATCCATGGTGATGATAAACCCTATCTATCTTTTCCTGTTTATTCTCTCTCTTTTTGCGATGAAATTATCATCTTACTGAAACTTTTCTACTTTATCTTTTTTTTTTCAATTTAGAAGCCTTTTGTATGTAATTTATTTATGCTTGCACATCTTGATGTTAAATTTCCTTTCTCGATCGAATAATCTACCTAACAATAAACTTTATATTTCTACTTTAACTTTCCCTTTATGGCTCTACTTCTCCTTACCAATCGTGTATAAGAGTTATTTTAAATTTGTTTTACGCTTATAATATACCTTAAGATGTAGCGATGCTAGAATTTGAGCTTAGGGCGAAAATTTTTAGGGGTAGCGGATGAGTAATAATATAAGGCACACTCGAAAAAAATTCTAAAATTTAACTAAAAACTTCGAAATACTCAACCGCGCGCCACCCTAACTCTACCACTGACCATAAGTTATAGAAGTTGCAAATAAAAATGTGTATACATTTAAAATATTTTTTCTCATTGTAAGAGACTAACGACCTCTTTTTTTCGGCTGAAAAGAGCGAACTGAACTAAATTATATGGAGTTGAGCTAAACTGAATATAAGTGAAGTAAGAGTTAATTTGAATAGAGGTGAGTTGAACTCAACTGAAGTGAACTTAACGGAGTTGAGTTGATCTGAAATGAACTAAATGGAGCCGAGCTGAACTGAAAAAAGATGAAATTAAGCCACAATTAACAGTAGTCCATTGTTCATTTCAATTCAGCCGCTCAGCTCCATTCAGTTCAGTTCTTTTCAAATAAACTTTTACTTAAGTTTTATTCAGTTTAGTAGTTCAGTTCAACTTTTCTCCATTTAATTTAGTTTAGTTTAGTTCAATTCAACTTCTTTGAGCCGAAAAACACAGGGCCTTGCTTGATACTCGCTTCAGTTTTTGATTTAGCTTGTCGAATACTTACATCCAGTGACGGAGTCAGGATTTTAAGTCAGCGGAGCGAAAATTTTCAGGGGGGTAAAGGGGGCAATATTATACGAGGACCTCGAAAAAAATAGAAATTTTTAACTAACAATTTCGAAATTTGCAAACGTCAGCCAGATAACCGCCCCTTCTAGCCCCCCTCGCTCCACCCACTGCTTACATCCGACCTCAACTGCGAACGGGAGGCTATTTATGATTGAACGAAGATGTAGTTAGTAGTACATAGCCAGCAAATATGCGTTCAATTTGCCAAATGAGTAAATAAATTTGACAGTAGATTTGGATGGAATAAACTCTGATTTAGTCAACTAATTATAGCATTCATATATTACTGATATGTATACTCATCAATCGCTATAATACTAAAAGAGCGGTCCAATATATTTAACACTAAAAAGGCAAAAAGAAATTAAAAGAAAATTGGTCCATACTCTACTAATTAAGCTCTCAGAAACTTAAATTACAGTCTATTCTACATTCCAGCTGGTACGTCTTAAACCACGCTAACTTATGAGCACGTACCTTTTATAATGAGCATGTACTTTTTATAATTAACAGTAAATCCCCATCAAGACGGATATTGCCGTTTTAAATGAGAATTTGTGATTAATTAATTGGTTGTATTCAAACAAGTGCTTAAACCAGATTATTATTGTATAATAAGACAAGATTAACGATTTAGGGTTCATTAACAAACTAAAGACAAAATTCCATATATAAATGATGTATTTAGCCTAACCGGATAAGAATTCTATCAAACATGACTACGTACATGAGTGACAAACAATAAATTTAGATAGAATTGATAATCTCTTGGCTAATCCCCTTAGGATGACTACGTAGCTCTCTCTTACGAGATTTTATCTTAAGATCGGAAAACATTAATATTTTTTTAATATAAAGTGATAACCATTTAATAATAAAATGTTATCATAAAAAACTGATGATGACATTTTATTATAAAATATTTACATTTTATCGTAAAATGGTTACATTTGGTCCATCTTAATTTCAGACGGAAATAGTTTGAATTGTCAGAATTTGCCTTTTTTAGTAATATAAGACAAAACAAGTGAAATAAAAATAATTGAGTTAGGTTATTACTAATTAGGTAGGATGGTATAGTGGCATGGTGCAAGGAGTAGTGTACCTAAAAATGCTTCTTAACATGGACTAATGGTAGGTAAACTAAGAAATCGTTAATTATAGGGTGTCACCGGATAATACCGTGTGTTCATGTCTCGGTATCATACCAGACCCTGACTTTTTGAACTTAGGTGAAAGCCAATTAGCTACAAATATTTTGGTAGCTAATTGCAAATGGAGATGCACCACCTCTTGTAGAGGTATTGGTAATTTTTGTTCTTGAGATAAATCGAACCCATGACCTCCAGCTAATTACAAATGGAGATGCACCCATTCTAACCATTGAGGCACAAGATGATTATTGTCTATTTGAGTAATGAATATCTACTTAAAGTCATTGTTACGTATGTGAGTTATAAGGTACGTTTTTAATAATAGTTATAATAATATAAGTAGATCATAATAATTCAAAAGTATATTTCACATTGACATATATTTTATATGAAATACAAAAAATACATGATAATGAATATTAACTTTAGCTACCAACGTATTTCCGTAGCTGAAAACTAAAATTCGATACTAATTTTGCTACTCACTTTCTTTTGTCTTTATAACTTTAGCTACCAACGTATTTCTGTAGCTGAAAACTTCAATTAGATATTAAATTTGCTACTCACTTTGTTTTGTCTCTATAATAACTACGTACTTAGCTACTGGAAAATTTCTGTATTTAAAAACTTAAATTAGATATTAAATTCGCTACCTTCTTTATTTAGTCTCTACAATAGAGACATAATTAGCTACCATTCTTGTTTGGTTTCTTAAGTAGAGACTAAATATATTTTTTGTCTCAACATTAGTCGCTAAATTATATATTTAGCAGCCGAGTTTTGGTCAGTTGTTAAACTAGTAGCTAAATCATCATTCTCTTGTAGTGTCAGCAGCTCCATTCAATTCAGTACAGTTTAATTCAACTCTATTGAGTTCAGTTCAATTCAGCTTTTTTCAGCCGAAATAAATAGGGTCTAAAAGCTCCTAAAATATGGATTGTTTGAGATTTGTTGACTAAGTAGAGAAATGATGTTGTTTCGCCAAAGGTAAGGAGGTGATGTGTGTATATATGTACTCCCTCTATCTCGGTCATTTGTTGTCCTATTTTATCTTGGGGTGTCTTTGTCAATTGTTGTCCTTTCTATTTTAGGAATGCATTTAATGAACAATTTGATCCTTCAAACCCAATTTGATCCAATTGTCATTTAATAATTGGGCCCCTCTTCTTTCTTTGGTCTTTGTGCCAAAATAAAAGACAACAATTAACCGGAACGGAGGGAGTATATATCATAGTGGTGCATTTCAAGGAAGTTTAAGTTGAGTAACACAATGCTATTTTGATTGCTAATTAAGTCAAGAGATAAAGCATGCATTATTAGTGCACTGTCACTGTCGATATCTACGACAACATGCATTTGTATTTTGTAGAATGGTCCCCTTCTTCTAAGATATCCGTATATATCGATCATATCGTATCTACTGTTTCTCATCACGTATAACTAATTAATAATCCGTCTAAATCAAAATGTGAACAAGGTGTTTTATAGCCGGACTATGAATAACGTCCACATTCTTGGGTGTGCTGGGGCCGTGGGTGATAATGATACGAGATAGTCCGATCAATTCAAAATCGGCTTAGCTTGAGCTTGAGCTATACTGGTGTTTTTCCGAGTCAAATTGAGCAAAGCCAAGCTCGACTCGAGTTCAACTCCGACTCTTTGCGAATTGAACGGATGTAAGCAAGGTCAAGTTCGGCTCAAAAAGCTTGCGAGCAATTATATTTTATTTAATACTACAACTTCATTTTTACGTGCAATTGTTTCTAAATGAATTTACCTTACATTTCTTTACGAAAATAAAATAATCTAACCAGAATAACTTGAATCTCAAGCCTAGTGGCATATGCATGTTTAATATAATCGAGTCTTAAAGTAAAACTCTAGTTCAATAAGGTCGATACTTGGTAAATAACTTTTTATAACTAAATGGTCAACATGGTAAAGCGTGGAGTTGGTTATAACTTCTAATTTCAAGCAAATGAGCATAGTTTAAATCCTAGCTACTATAAATATTTTTGGCCTTACTTGAATATTTAGCTTCTCATCAACTCGAGTCACAGTTCCAGTAATATCAAGCTTGAGGTAGAGCCCATGATTCTGGAACCGAGTAGGTGTACGAGGTCGTGAACCTCAAGCCGAGCAGCTCTAGGGCTCGTTAACAACCCTAGTCATCATAGTAACTGATGATATTGTGTTACATATGAAGTATATTTTGGTCTTTGATTGACCTTATGGTCAACTAATAATTTTTAAAGTACACATATTTAACATACATCAATCCACAATTGGCGTGGATTGATATTCAAAATCATGACTATCGTATAATTTTGATCTTAACATACATATATGTCCCCAAGATAATAAATTTAAAATTGTTTTGAAACTCTAGTTGTATGTAAAAACAAAAACATGGAGGGAGTATTAATAATTATGTCTACAATGACATAATTCATAATTTGTAGAATTAGCACCTTATTAAAATTAAATAACCCGTTTATCAAGTATACGTATAGATATTATAAGGCATCGATTTAATTTGTGTTATATAAGTAGCATGACTAAGACCCCCAAGACTTGGAAAATTGAACAATCAAGGCCTAATCTTAATTAGTGAAGACATGTCAAATTAAAGAAGTAAGGAGACGAGATGAATTAAGGTAATTGAGCAAAGGGTCTGGGCTGGGTGTCAGTGTAGAAACCACAAGGAAGGCCACATGGTGAACATATACACCATTCCTTTATCCTTTCTTTCTTGACGTCGCGTGGTAATTAAAGTTGTTTTTGGCATCTCTCTTTGCTTTTCATTACATACATGATACACCATCCATGCCTTCTTCATTCTTCTTCATTAATATTAATAATTACTATTTACTCACTCCTCCTTCTCCCAAGTCCCAATCATCCTCATCATTCTCTCTTCTTCTAAGCTTTATATTACATCCTTTACATCCTTCTTTCTTGCTTCACTTTAACTTAAATACTACGGAGTACTTATTAAGATCTCTTCTCTTAGGTTTTTTTCCACATAAATTGATTCTCAACCTATCGATCAAGTGTAGTTAGCATACCGCGAAACTCGTTATCATCTAGCTTCAATTCCTAGAGCCTACTCATTTGTGTAAGCTCATGCTCATGCTCATGCTCATGCTCATGCTCTTGCTCTTGCTCTTTCATAGATTGTGCAAGGTTAGTAGATGAGCATGATTAAATTTGGAAAGTGCCACAATACCATCGGGTTGATACTAAATTTGGTATCAACACCTGCCGTTATCTCATTTTCCATTTGGTTTTATGTTTATTAGTTTGGTTTAATATATAGATTTATGAGAGTATGCTTTATATCTAGGTCTTTTTTCTTCTTAATTTGCTATTTTCCCTTGGTTTTCAATTAATTATATACCTTGAAATGAGTTTTATTCAAATCAATTAGAACATTCCAACATTCCCATATATTAAATGATTATCTTAACCCTAAAAGACAACAAAAACAATGTAAATTTTAGTGTTCAAATGCATATTAGTTTATTTGTTTTTTATTTTATTTTTTTGCAAAAAAGAAAACATCTACTCCTATATTAAACAAGGGAAACTATGTGTTTATTATTGATAGTTTTTGTGGATAACTTAGATTATTTCTTTTGTTTTTTAGCATTTGGAAGGTTTATGATGAGGGGATATACGATAAGATGATGAATTTAAGAGATAAAGAAGCATTGTACACTACAAAGGAAGAAGGTGATGCCACAAACGCAAGCACAACGGCCGCTGCTTCAAGTTCAAGGCAATGGTCATCTTCGGGGCTAAAGAACCCGAGAATAGTTAGAGTTTCTCGTACCTTTGGAGGTAAAGATCGTCATAGCAAAGTGTGCACAATCAAAGGGTTGAGAGATAGGAGGATTCGACTGTCGGTACCAACGGCAATTCAACTCTATGATCTACAAGATAGGCTTGGTTTAGGCCAACCAAGTAAGGTCATAGATTGGTTACTTGATATAACAAAGCATGACATTGATAAACTCCCTCCATTACCGGCTATCCCGGGTGGTTTTGCTCATTTTCAACAAGATACACATACTTCTCAAGGATATGGAACTTCTTTATCTTCATCTAATCCATACATGGATGCAAATTTGTTCCCGTTTAGGAAGGAAGGCGGTATTAACATCAATCGTCAAAGTTTAGATGTCAATGAGGACCCATCAATTGTTGAGAAATTGAAGTATTGGGATGCAAGTAATGCTTCAATGAGATCAAAGCAAAAAGAAGTTGATGATGATCAAGGTGGTATTGGAGAGAGTAATAGTGGAAATTCCCAAGTATTAGCTCAAAATTTCTTCCCTATAGCAAGTGGTAACAATAATCCTTCAACCTATAATCATCCAATGTACAACTATTACCATTGGGAGCCTTCCAATTTGTCCTTGACACATCAATTGGGAAACCATGGCTTAATATCTTCCCAAAATGAACAACAACAACATCATCATCAAGGACATCCTAGTACCTCAAGCTCACTGCCATCCCCATTAGCCCTGTCCTCAGGGTCTCAGCTATTTGTGTCTCCTTCTATGGCATCAACCTCTTCCTTGTTTCCTCCACACGCCTCGTATGTGGGTACTCTTCATCCCCAAGTCGAGAATGAAATTCGACAATTCAATCGATTCCATGTGTCGAACTATCCTTTCACCTCACCTCTCTACACCTCTAATGGCTTGGGCTTGAAACCCTTCCCCTTGAGCATGACCGGCCACCATTCTCATTTGCAACAAAACGACAATGATCAAGACAAAAACGACGATGGCTCATAGTAATCTTTACTAAGCTCATCTTGGTTGGTTGGTTGAAGAAGTAGCTCCTACATATAGTGCCACTCCTATGAATGCAAGTAAGATTATGATCATGCATTATGACTTACATTAAGATTGTACTTCTTGTTTACATGTTTTTCGAAAGTGTGACATAGATTAATTGGTCAAGAGGAGCTTCTCTCTACATAATCACAAATTATATATTTATAAGTTTTACTATATGTTTATTTAACACATTAGTATATCATGTATTATTGGTCATTCATGATCTTATTTATTTAAGGTGAAGTCCTTAGAGATGGATATTAAACATAACAAGTTTTTTTTGTGTAAGACTGTCTTATGATGAGATATTGATTAAATTCAATCGAGTTACTTATGTAATTGAATTAATTAGCAATATCGAATATTCATGATATTTGAGTTGGTTTAATTGGTGTTAAGAATCTAGAAGTAAGTCTTTTTTTTTCCCCGAATAAGTGCACTATATCACCGGTAAAAATCAAACCTCTAATTTCACGGGGTTGGAGCAAAAGAGGTCTTACCACTTGAACTAACTCTTATTCTTAGAAGTCCGTCTGGTATAACCATTGAATTTGTTTGGTTCTTAACAACCTTTGGACATTGTTAAATAATTGAAATGAAAAAAAAATGAACTAAACAAATAAGTATTATTTTAATAAGTATTATTTCAATGAGACTTTTAATAAGTTGACTTGAAGCATTTTGTTTGTCTGATAATCTGAGAAATATTTGCCTGTAGTTCAATGTTACTTGAAGAACTTTCCCCTATGTACCTCGTACATGTAAATTTCTCTATATACATCATATTTATGATCAGTTTCTTATGACTAAAAAGGTAGTCCAATGCTAGCTTTATCAATTCTAAATTGTCGAAACAAAAGTATATAATCTTATTTGAGTTGTATTTTTTTTTTTTTTTTTTATGTACAAAAGAATTAAGAATCATATTTATAAGAGTAAATTAGATTTTACCCTCTTTTGAAATCAAATTTTTTAAAATTACTTCCTTCTTAAATTGCATTTTTTGCTAAAATTGCTCTCAAACTCCACTTTAAGTAACTTATTTCGTCTCTTTTTGAACTTATTCCGTTTGTGCCTTAACCAATCTATACTTTGAAAGGTATAACTATGTAGATAAATATAGGGGGAGTTCAAAAATAGAGGAAATAAATCAACTTAAATTGGAGTTTTGAAGCAATTTTAGGAGAAAATGCAATTTAAGGGACTAATTTTAGCAAAAAATGCAACTTAAGGGAGTAATTTTAAAAAATAATTTTAAAAGGGAGTAATTTTAAAAAAAAAGGTTTTAAAAGGGAGTAAAATCTAATTTATTCTATTTATAATAAATAAACCGAAAGGTCGTCACTAGGTGATATTGATTAGTTATTTGGAAATGGAGCTTAGAATTAAGAACTTGATCTTCATTACTTAGTTTTGTAATTATTGAATTGGTCTTACAATTATAAACAACAATTTAGAGTACTATTAACAGTGGTTTTTCTTTTTGTTTTTTTTTTTAACAAGAACTCATTTTAAAAGTTTATTTTTTTAACTAAAAGTTTGTTCTTAATTTTAAGAACTGAGCCTCTGTTTTTTTGGACTTAAAGTAAAGTCACTTCCTTTAAATTCGGTTCATCTCTTATATGTTCAGTTCAAAAAAAATTATGCTCCTATAAAGCCCTACTCTTTATCGCTTAATTTTAGCTCATTTCAGTTCAACTCGGCTATATTCAGTTTAGCTTCATTTAGTTCAGTTCAGCTCAATTCAGCTAATCTCTTCACAAACTAACTCTTATTTCAGCTTCATTCAATTCAGCTCAGCTTAGTTCAATTCAGTTCAGCTTCTTGTAGCCTAAAATAACAGGGCCTAAGTTCAATTCAGCTCTTGTAAGTTCAGTCTAGAAAAATTAAGTTCTTATATGTTCAGTTCAACTCCTATAAGTTCAATTCATACCCATTTTTGTATAAGTTTAGCTCAGAAAAAGTTAAGCTCCTATAAGTTTAGTTCAGAATAGCTAAAATCCTATAGGTTTAGTTAGGCTCCTATAAGTTTAGTTTAGAAAGTTAAACTCATATAAATTCAGTAAAGAAAAGTTAAACAAAATTAAGTCCAAAAGAACAAGGCCGAGTTCTAAAATAAGAACTCAATTTATGTGATATGCAAATTAGGAACCAATAAATATAACTTTGAAACAGGTGAGACCATTTAAATTTTTATCATATATCTATATATAAAACTAGGTTGGAAAACTGTGGATGCGCCGTGTCATGTGATATATTTGGCCTTTAACTGCAACCACTAATGATAGCTTAATCTTTAATAAAGACATATTTAGCATAAATATCAGTAAGAATTTAATAAATTTATTTATTATATTAATTAAATAAGTATGAAGATTAATTTTAAAAAATATTTGGAGAAAAATTATGAAACTAGAATTTTTAAATATATCATGAAAAATACTTGAGCATAATTTTCCTTATAGTTATTACAATATTAAATTCAATAAATGCGTACTCGCCGTAGAAATAAACTTATTTTAAAAGATGAAATGAATTAAGACTTTACTTTTTTATATAAATGCATGTAAATAGTACAATTAACTTAAGTAGTGAAAATTGCACTTTAAGCTCATTCTTTTGGACTTAATTTTGCTAAATTTTTTTGAACTGAACTTATAGGATCTGAACTTTTCTAAATTGGACTTTTCTGAAATTTTAGGATCTGAACTGAACTGAACTTATAGGATCTGAACTTTTCTGAATTGAACTTATAGGATCTGAACTTTTCTGAATTGAACTTATAGGATCTGAACTTTTTTGAATTGAACTTATATCATCTGAACTTTTCTGAACTTATAATAGCGAGCTGAACTTTCTGAACTTAACTTAGGATCTAAACTTAAATTAAATTAATTTAACTTAATTTTATTATTATTATATCTTTATTTTTTAAAGGTTTTAT
The DNA here is from genome assembly GCA_009801015.1 of Silene noctiflora. Lineage (NCBI taxonomy): Eukaryota > Viridiplantae > Streptophyta > Magnoliopsida > Caryophyllales > Caryophyllaceae > Silene > Silene noctiflora. The sequence goes on along the minus strand of VHZZ01006369.1, from coordinate 29,629 downwards.
TGACAAAGATATACATGGTGTTAAATACAAATAAGATAATAATTTTTTCTCTTTATATTCATTATTTTTGTTCACGCACATATTTTTTGACAAAGCGTCTTGCTTGTGACAGACACTATCCGTCACAAGCTGAAGATGGATAGTGTCCTTCTCACGAGCAATAAGGTCCGTCTTCAATGAGAATTTGTGTTTTTATAATCATCTATTTTCATCTTATTTTTTTTCCTACGTACATCTTTTTTCTAATCATCTATTTTCATCTTATCTTTTTTCGCATCAATTTCTTTTTGATCTTCATCTTCTTTGCCAAATATTTGTCCTAATAATATAGTTGTACATTTCAGTTATAACCAAAAAAAAATGATTAGTGTTATTTACAAACTTTTAGGATTATTAATACGGGTCTTCATTTTCATAACTATAAAATGATCGTCAGTCTAACTTGAAGGCATAAACTAATGAATGGTATATAACTTAATCACGTATGGTATGTAAATAATTAATTTAATAATAAAAAATGTGAGACAGTTTCACAATGTAAGATAGTCTTAATATATAAAAAGACAACACATATACTAGCATTAAACTAATAATCTATTTCATATATAAAAGTGGATGGTCTTAGGAGATCGTCTTATTTTATAAATCACGTTAATTTTAATTAATAAGTTGTTAACACGTGTTAGACGTGCACGTCTAACATAAATAATTTAATATAAGTTAAGTTAAAGTTTCTAAACTTTTATGAACTGAACTTATTAAATCTGAATTGAACTTAACTTAATTTTGCTGAACTTTTCTGAATTAAGATGTAGTGAAAGTAATAATATTAAAAACGAGAGTAGTGAATTGGTCAATTTATGTCTTATAATTAAATTGATAAATTTCTTAAACATAATTTTAAAATGTCATGGAAAAATATATCATAAATGATTAATGTATGAGTTACGCAAGTATAACATAATTAAACATTTTACACAGATTCAAGGGGGTGGATCCGGTGAGAGCTCAGCACAAGACGCCGAGTCAAGGATACAAAAGTAACCTAAGGAAAAAATAATAATAATAGCTCACCTTAAATTAGAAAGCAATTTGTATAAATTAGATAACTAATCGATTTTAATTATTTATTTATTTATTAAATATATAACTTTAATAAAATTAAGGGGATAATGAATTTAACTGTAAAAATAGCGGGAGTAGTCAAAATAATAATAGTAACGAGTCTAACGACGGGAGTAGTGAAAAGTGTACTATTAATAAGGGATGTACTGAAAATTAAGCGTGAGAGTAGTATGGGTCATAATTTGGTTGATAATAAATTTTACTATTTCATCATAATTTTAATATATAGATCATAGGAAAATATATACATTATAAATGGTTAATGAATAATGCAATTTTATTTTATATAACAGAAAATTTAAATGATATATATAGATCAGAGCTCACCCCACTCTTTTACTTCTATTTTATTTCTTTTTTAATGTTTATGACCCACAATTTCTTATTTAACTCCTAATTATTCATTCTTCTCTCATATCTACAAATCCCACCAAAGTCTTTTATTCATTTTCTATTGTTTTCCTTAAATTTTGTGCCCACATCAAAGGGGAAAAAAAAGAATAGGAGGGAGTATGTCGTTAACTCAAACGAGACCGAAGACCAAAACTAATGGTTAAAGTAATCTGTTTAATTAGGTAGTGATGACTGATGAGGGCGGCAACACAAGTATTTAGTTGAATGAGGCGACATGAATATCTCATGTGTAGTTTTTAAAATAACGTGGGAAATAAGGGGACGGACATGCATGCACTACTGCCTTATGAATACATAATTAATGCACATCGATCTCAGCTCGCTCATTCCGTCTTGATAGCTATGCTTCATCAACGATACACGATCATTAGTTCCGGCGTCAATAAAGTCTAACTTGTAGGTAGCTAGGCCAGGCCAGGCCACTGATGGATTTTCAGTTAAAATGCCAAATTAAATTCGCCAAACAAACCTATCTAGGGATGTATAGTACAACTTATACGGATCGGTTACCATAAAGGCGTCTATGCAAAATGACGTGAACTCGATCCTTAGATAGGCGACCAGCTCGAGTTTGACTTGAAATTCCAGGATTGAAATTTAACTTTCGTGACAATAAGACTGCTCGTTTAGATTGAGATCATTTTTTTAAAATCATTAATAAAAATGACATTTTAAAATCGTATGCTTACAAAGTATCTTGATAAATATAATTAACGATAAGACTTAATAAGCTTTTTCAACCCATATCTCATTAAAGTTGAGCGTTGACGCGATCGATCTGATTAATTCGATCCAACTTCTTAAAAATCATTCCCAAAAAAACTACCAAAAACTATTCTGTTTTTCAATATTCTTGGATAAGACCGCCGTAGAGGTTGTGCAACGGTCAGGACCGGAACCGGAATCACAAAAAATCATGAATCGAAAACCGGATCGGAATCAAAATAAAACAGTGCTCAAGATTGTGATAACATACAAATGTCAGTTAATTCATGAGGAGTAGTACCCATGACCTAACGTTGGATCTGGTCATCAAATTATTCGCTTTTATGGCTCTCTATACACAAAAAAAGGGTTGTGATAACGTCTACATTGAGATTGCATGCCCTTCGTCGACTGCACACCAGGAAGACTACTACGAAAAAAAGTTTGAAAATGGCCGGCCATACATACGACTAAATAGACAGTCTCACAATTATTTATTAGTCTCGTGATTGGAATAGGAATTATATCTCAATGAATGAATGAATGATTCAGAAATTAAAAGCTTAGACAAGTCTTAGAAAAAGACAGTTCCATAGAAGATCTGCTCAATGCAATTAACCGGGCAAAACTATAAGTGTTAGGGTACAAACTCATGTCCTACGTCAGTGGTGTAAAGACGAAATAACATTTTTATGAGAGTCCACAATATATTACAAGGACTTTTGGGAAGGAAGATATATTACAAGGACTTTTGGGAAGGAAGGAGGTTAAGAGTAAATCCGTGAGAATTTGGCTCAAAACGAATAATATCGTAATATTATGGACCGTATCAATCGGGTTGGGACAATGGGTCATTTCGGGTTTAGGTCACTTTCGGGTCAACTATGATCAACTTATTTTGAATAATTATTCGTTTACAGTTAACAATAAACATTCGGGTTAGGTCAATTTTGTTAGGTCTAGTGGACACCGATGTAACAGAGGTCCAATAACAAGTATCGACGTTTCCGCACAACAATGAGTCACCCTAGTTGGCTCATAAAATTAAGTGATCGATCATGCTCATATCTTTAGTTGTAATGTAGATTTTCCGCACTTATAATAATGTCTAAAAAACAAATGTATAGAATTGAATGGAACGGAATAGGAAGTAGAGGTGGTAGTTATATTTATTGTAGGGAGTACTGACATGAAAAGGAAAGAATATAGGCCAGAGTGACTGCTACGCCGATTCCTACTTTATGTCATTATTATATATCACAAGATCCAAGTAAATTTAAGAGGCGCCCCCCACTATCATTTCACCAACAAGGACACCCCTCAATTGACTACTCAATGGAAAGCCAAATAAAGGAAAAGGATATAAGACTAATTACATACTTACAATTTTATTTTCTTGTGGTCCTTTCAAATAGGTATTCAACATACAATAACATTTATCCTTGCCTTTAACTTTAAGTCTTTAACAAGTTTACATGTGTACATATATATGTAATATTAGAAGCCAAAGGTCGATGTAAGGGAGGTCGGTTGTAGATGATATAATAATTCCTCTACTGATAAGACATAAACTAATCTTTTAAAAATTTATGGTATCATATGTTTCGGCTGAAATAATCAAGTAAACGTATTACAAAGTACAAAATACTATATAGATGCATGGTTGGATGTTTGTCCCATTGAATGTTTGATGCCTTCCGAGTTCCGATTAGTCATGCACTAATAATTAACTGGGCATCATGCTTCTTAGAGGACCCTCTCCAATATATAAGTCTTTCAGGTCGTGTTTTTTAGACTTCATTTCAACTCTTATTTCATGTAAGTTTTAATTCAGTTCAGTTCACTTCATCTCAATTCAGTTCAACTCACCAGCTCCATTCAACCCAAAAGAACATGACCTTAGTATTAACTGTTAAGTTTAAAATGTAGAAATAGTGTGTGATATCGAAAGTGTTGTATATAATGGATTAAGTCGTTTGGCCATACATCAGTCAGATTCATATTCCCCAACAATGAAATACATCAATATTAAAAAAAAAAAGATCAAATAATTTGATAATTAGATCTTTTGCTTTATTTCATTATTTTCCAAGGATAAAATCCAAGTAATAGTAGGACTTTTACTGTACTTCATTATATTGTTAGTTCATTGAAAACATAAAAAAATTGGGCAGATATAGAAGGGGGGGTAAAATGAAATGTACAAGGGGGTAAAGAGAAAAGGAAATAAGTAGCACGCCGTGTTTGTAAAAATGGAAAAACGGGTCCCCTTGTTTTCACAATCAAAAGTTATTTCTTTTACTGTTTTGGCATGCATGCTGCATAGTTTAGCGGTCTCCTTTTCGGGTAACCCTAATTTTTATGCCATCCCCATATACTTCTACGTCTAGGGCATTTGTAGTTTTACTTGGAACCTTAGTTTAGATTCTTTATTTAATTTGTTATTATTCCTTCTATCCCGCTTAATAGTTTACATCTTTTTTTGTTGGGTGTTTTAGTCAACAATTTACATTTTTTTTCTAGTAAATAAAACAATTATGTGGATGGGAACTATTACATTTTCTCTTCATTTCAATTTGCTTTTGTTTTTTTTAATAATTGAAATCTCATTTCTCTCTCCTTATCTTAATAATCTTGTATAAAACGACTATAAACTATTGATTGAGACAAAGGAGTATTAATTAAGGTAATAAATACTCCCTTTGATTCTTTAGAAATGCCTCATATCCCATTTTGGGTCTATTCATTAAAATTGCCCATTTCCATTTAGAGCATGTTTTTGTTAATAAAATCCCCATCCTTTATTGGTGAAATTCCCCACCCCACTCACAATCTTAATCGTTGTGCATAAAGCAAATGAGACATTTCTAAAGAATCGGAGGGTAGTACCCTGCTTTGATTAAATAAGGGAAATGTTTATGTTTTTAGATTCCTTTGAACAATATCTTAGCTTTATAGTTTATGTAAGGATTAATTAATAACAATAATTTTATTTAGAGTTGGTCTCGGTTAAGACGGATTATTTTCGTTTGAAACAATAAAATATGGTTTTAACATCATTTTACAGTTAAATGTGACCTCTTTTAGAAAACAAGTTATCGTAATAGTTGTAAAACTATCTGGACCATTGTGGATACATTTGACCATAAAATAGTCACAAAACCCCGTCTGAAACTAGAATTTGCATTCTAATTATGAACAACATTTTCAAATTAATTCTTACTATATTTTAACTTAGAATAATCTCAACTATTAGATTTATCTTCTCAAAATAGACAAAAGTAAATTAAATTTGAACTTGTTTTTAATGGAAAAATTGATATAAGAGTACTAACTAGTCAATTTAACATCTTCAAAACGATCACTCCTTCATATTCTTTTGTCCGCCATTTAATAGAATTGAAGGGTTTTTAAAGGCCTTAGGGTGTTGTAGGAAGAAGATTTGATACTTGGGTTATTATGAGCTAAAAACTAGTTTGAAATAATATGAGAAGGTCGTCATTCATAATTCAGATTATTATTCATGTTAATTTTCTCGTTTCACGCATTATAGTTTATTTTTTTTTTTGTGAAAATGTGAAAAATTATATTAAGCAAACATTCCAACCACCATTACATCCAGATTGCCTCAACAAAGTTTAAAGCTAACTAAAATCAGGCCATTACATCTCATAATCATACTAAACATCTATGTCGACACCATTGTTCATCCTTCTTAATCATTTGACCAACAAACAGAACACTCAACCTCATCTTCACAGCATGCTTCACCTCCTGACACACCTTCTCAGGTCTTAAAACATTATCATCCAATCTGCATCCATTCCTTATCAGCCAAATACGATAGAATAGCTCTGTCATTGCTGCAGAGATCATCTGTTTCATTAGCATAGTCTTGCTCCTATCCTGCCATAAATTAACCATATTCCTGAACCCATATGTGCCTGCTCCCAACCACTCCTTCACATAATGAGTACACATTTTGGTATATCTGCACTCATCAAATAAATGCTCATGAGTCTCAGGTTCTTCCCCACAAATATAGCAAGTGCTAGGAGCCTGTATACCCATTTTATTCAAACTGTCCAGAGTAAGAAGCCTTCCTCTATGCATTAACCACATTATGAAGCATTGCTTTGGTCCATTGTACCTATTCCAGACCAAACTGTACCATTGCACTCTTGGTTGGTTCAGAGCAGTAAGCCAAGTATACCCATCACTTATACTATACGCAGAGGACCACATTCCAGAAGCAAAAGGGACCTTAAACTTGTCTTTCACAGCACAAATTTGCCTCTAAGACCAAGAACTATTAGCACTTGGCATGTAGTGCATTCAATCCCTACCTTTCATATAAAAAATTCCTGCATAATGCTTGGATTCTATCCATAATCCCCATGGGAAGAATAAACAGATGAGACCAATAGTTGTGAATAGTAGACAACACAGCTTTAACCAGAACCAAGCGCCCAGCATATGAAATTTTCCTCTTATTCCAACCCCTTATTCTATGTATCATTTTATCCATAATTCCATTACAATCAATTCTGGACAATCTCTTATGATAGATGCTCACTCCCAGGTATTTAAAAGGAAGCTCTCCTTGCTTAAACCCAGTCTCCTTTAAAATTGCAGCACTCATAGCAGAATTCACCCCGTTCATATATATATTAGACTTATCAGGATTAATATATAATCCAGT
>VHZZ01006368.1:13950-26106 GCA_009801015.1 Silene noctiflora | reverse complement strand
AAAGAACTGATGCAAATGTTGAACTATTTGCGTCGGTTGTACGTATTTATTGCGTCAGTTCTAACCTTAGAACTGACGCAAATGGTGCTTTTTTTGCGTCGGTTTTTAAAACACAACTAACGCTAATGTTAAACTTTTTGCGTCGGTTCCACAACTGACGCAGGAGCAAATACGACTCCTCGATATACGTCACCCCAAAACCGACRCAAAAGGCTCTTTACAACTGACGCAATAGAGGTTTTTTCCATTAGTGCTAGGTCAGTTATAGGGGGTGATGATTTAACTAATTAATTGAGCAATTATATTGTTTAAGGTCATATGATCGGTCGACTCAATTATGCCCTTTAGATCTAAACTAAACATGCGGTCGCTATTATTAAGTCAGTCTATTCAATTGTCGCAGCCTATACTAGTCTTAACCCGGTCAGTGAAAATCCTAGTTTGCAAAACTAATTAATTAATCCTGGCCAGTAACTAATCAATTGGATTCAGGACAACAATTAAACAATAACATAAAGCAATTTAACAATTAATTCATTAAGATAAACCCCTTATAACAACCTAGATCCCTTTCACCCTAGGTTATGAAATTGGCTACTCATACTAATAATGATAACAACAATAGGGTGGCTAGGAAGCATAATTGAAAGCATAAAAGATGAACAAAGTAAATTAAAGAACTTAAAAGAAAGATTGAATACCGTAATTAAAGGCTTAATGAACAAAGTATGTANGAACTTAAAAGAAAGATTGAATACCGTAATTAAAGGCTTAATGAACAAAGTATGTAGATCCGTAATTAAAAGCAAGCTAAACTAATTTTGGAGTTATTCAGAGTTTTCTAGGGTAAAATACGTAAATAAAAGCATAACAAAGCGTAGCAAAAGCGTAACCTAACAATAGGTCTCGAGTTTCCTATTTATGATAAAAGATAGACCGACTTTAGAAAGTTCCGGAAATAAGCAATAACAGTACATACTCGATCGAGTATTGGGCCACTCGATCGAGTATCCACAACTTGATCGAGTATTACACAACTCGATCGAGTACTATCTCCTCCTTGCTCGTTTTCGTCTCCTCCTCTTTGTATTCTTCCTTCATTCCTTCTAGATTTTCGTGCCATGCTTCGTGTGTTCCATCATGTCTTCTCTGCGGTGCTAATATCTTCCAAATGCTCCACAAATGCTCCAAATCTGCATTAAAACACCAAAATGCAGAAGCATCTCATTCTAGCATAAATGACATATAAATGACGTATTCTAGCACAAATGTCGTATTAAAACAACTAAAGGGGAGGCATATAAATGTATATAAATAGGGCTCCTAGCTACCTTCCTTTGATCACAGGTCGACCTGCACCCAGTTCGAGTGCCATGCTAATCAATGATTTGTAACATGTGACTCTCCGTATCGTTCTGAAGAAGATGACTTTTTTACTGTATGGGAGGAGTGATGTGAGTAAGCTGAACTCACATGAGGTGATGCTTTTGATGTCTTACCTTAACCCGGGGGGGAGGGGGAGGAACGCGTTTTTACTACAGTGCTCCCGCGATTTGTGTGTGCTAGTTTAGCCCTCATGGCTAAGTACCCGTCACCGTAGTTGTGGTACAATAGTGACCCGTTTGGCCCAACGACTGACCACCTTTGAGGCCTCTCCCGACTTTCTAGCTTTGTTTGACAAAGTGCCCACCATAGATAAGGATTACTTGTTACACACTAGGTGATTGAGGGATTTAGATGAGGGTACTTTGGCTTGTAGAGTGTGAGGATCTAGGTGGAGGAAGTTACTTATGCGGATAAACTCCCTACGACAGACCACTTGCAGGAGTGCACCTACTACATTGCCCCATAGGCCCAGACCTACCTTATCCCAAACGATTTTCTGGAGGAGATGCCTGAGCCGGTGTTGGCCTCTAAGAAGAAGAAGGCGACTCGGCCTCCTCGTGAGACTAGGGGAGCTAGAGTGACCAGAGAAGGGGAGACCGAGGCACCCTTTATTCCTCCCTACCAGCACCAGTACCAGTACCCAGCCTGCCCAATGGTGTATGATCCCTGTATGCAAGAGAGTGAGCTCGCAGAGAGGCTATCTAACACCTTAGTGTTGAGAAACATGTATGAGATGACACATCTTCAGGGCATTGGGACTACTTGTGTCCAACCTGTGTGGTGGAGAGGCGTGGGGGATGATAGTGGAGTCTTTCACAGTTATGGGGTGCACAGAGCCACATGGAGAGAGTCGTCTAGCTATGACTTCGGCTACCTCGCAGGGCCATGGGGACCTAACTATGGGAGTCAGCTGGATTCTGAGAGGACATGGATGGGTGGTAGTGCAGCTATTGAGTATGGGGATGGCGGAATCGAGACATCAGGCACGACGGACGAGGAGCTGATGGACGAGAACATAGGTGCCGAGCCTTAAATTGGTGTTCTTTTATGTTGGTTGTGGGACTTGGAATGGATTTGGTTGTGTAATTTAGTACTTAGACTTTTAATTTTGGTGTTTGTAATTCGGCCATAAGGCCAAGATTAGCTGCTTTGGAGTCTCTTAGACTTTGTTGTCGGTGAGTACGATTTGAGTGACATTTAACGTCACGGGACTTGTAAAATGCAGGTATGAAGGTTGGATTTGGCGACGAAGTACATTCAGATCTGGTGCTACTCGGTCGAGTACCTGTCATACTCGACTACAGAGTACTCGGCCAAGTGTCTGATACTCGACCGAGTACTACCTGATACTCTTCTACATCGTTTGTTTAATGGTTTCTTTGGGTTCTTGTGTGATGTTTTGATTGATGTTTTGGCATTTGTAACTTACATGTTGTGTAATGCGGACATGGGAATGGCATGTTGGTTGCCAAGTGATAACTACCGAGTCGGGTGTGGGATCAAAATCCATATGTTATATACAGATATATTGTGATATCATGGGTGCTATCTTAGAGTTACGTTTTAACATCATTCATCCTTGCATGATACTATATTCATATCCACTTGTCGGTTATAGTTACGTTCACATAGAGTTTGTGGGGATCCTTGGCTATGTTTTGTATTTTTTTTTTATTTTTTTCTATGGAGCTTATTTCTCTATCCATTGTATATCCGTTTATATTTATATCATATTTACATTTTAGCAAAAAAAAATAGTTACGTTCACGTGCGGGTTGGGGGTGCATCGGTGGTACGAAATTCTATTGAGTGGGATCTTTATTTTTGCTATGACCGTTAACATTCAATATAAAACAGGTTGAGTCACTTGGCATAACCTGCGTTTTCTGACCGTCTTAGCAGTGAACTTCAGGGACGAAGTTCCTTTTAAGGGGGATAGATAACATCGCGGCATTAAAATTCCGTAAAAGTTTAGTAATTGAAGTTGTAACTTATAACATACGATGTGTGTTCCATGATGGCGTGACTGTGTTAGTAGTATGGATGATGTGATAGTTGTGTCTTTACAATGCAAAGTCAAGTTGTGATGGTTAAGATGATGGATAGGTACGGTGAGTAATTGGAGTCATGATGACCACGGATGTGGTATGAGTGTGGCATTGTTGCATACGGTCTTACGTCACGGTTTAACATTATGTGCCCGGGGTCTCTCGAGCTTACTCTATTTGTTGTGTTTGGCACGTGGGATGAACATCTTGGACGAAGTTCCTTTTAAGGAGGGAAGACTGTAATACCCGTCCTTTCAGGGATCTTTAGTAGGAGTTAGAAAGGGAGTTAGATTGTAGGTGAGACCTTGAACTCAGCCTAGTAAGGCCCACTCGGCCGAGTGTTGTGGCAACCGAGTTCAGCGTACTCGGTCGAGTATGTTCCATACTCGACCGAGTGTCTTAGCGTCAGCGTTATATAACTTTAGTCGGGGGTTGAGACTTAAATCATTTTCGCAAAAACATTTTTTCATTCTCTTAAACCTAAGCTCGGACTCTCCTCTCTAGCCTTTCATATCACAACCTCGTTGACCCTCACCATGAAACTGGTTCCGAGAAGAACGTAACTTGGGCGCAGATTCATGGGTTGGATCTCTCTGATCGTCGGAATTTAGATGTCTTTGCGGTAAGTTTGTGAATACTGTTTGTTTATGGTCTTTGGATTCGATTAGCGTAGTTATAAGGTATAATCGATGGTTTTAGGCGTTGACGTCAATGCTTGGGAATTGTGAACATGGTGGTTGCTATTGCTTTGACATCGTTAAAGGTAGGGTTTCCCTACTCAGTTCTCCGTATGATTGATTATAAGTTGATGTGGTGTTATATGATTATCATTGCTATGGAACTATTGTGATGCTATTGATATTGGTAGTATTGATTGTGGAGCCATTGTCAGGAGATGGTCTTTACCCCCATGTTCATCCCTTGTGGCTCCCGTCACAAGGGAGATGTGCACATTAATGATCTGGGTTCGCTCGTTGCGATGAGCGGGCCTTTAGGTGGCATGGCTACGGTCTACCACTGGCTCGGGAAGGTTACCTGTTGTGATGGGTAACCTGGCAAGGCTACTTACTGGGGTGTGTAGTCGTGTCCGGACTGCGGTTCAGACACTTGCTCTTGGTGTTGAGGATGGTTGATCGTTCAGGAATGATTTGATTGGTTTATATGACATGTATGTTTATGATTGATTGTATGNCAGACACTTGCTCTTGGTGTTGAGGATGGTTGATCGTTCAGGAATGATTTGATTGGTTTATATGACATGTATGTTTATGATTGATTGTATGGTTGGCTGACCCTTGTTGTATTTCCGAAATTGCGGTGATCTATTGAGGAATGGTGAGCAGGTGCGTAGCAAGTTCAGATGACTGAGCTTGTGTGAGACCTGGATGGGATGCCGTCGAGTCTAGTAGACATCACGTTTAGTAGTTGAGTTGTATTTCAGTTTGGTTTTGATATTTTTGGTTTGTAAACTTTACATTGTTTTAATAAACGTTCTCTTAAGGTTTATTTGATATAATTTACCTCGAGCACCCAAGATGGTAATGATTCTGTGTGCTAAGGTAGTCCTTGTTAAGGTACTTTGGTACATGGGGGTGTTACACGTACTCCTACAAATTTGTCAAGTAATGTTGATTCATTTCTTAATCTTCTAACTCAACCTTGATGACAAATCATAATCTTATCTAGCTTCGCTCCATGACGCGTCACACAATGTTTTGTCCAGGTAACTTTATATTATGTACTCAATTTTGATACCATGTAATTTTGTTGGCTGATATTTTGTAACCTTGAATTTCAATAGATTGGTGTTATTCTTTATTGTTTGTTTTTGTCCGAGGATAAATAACCTGATGCTTTCTTGTTGCTATTTCAAAGAGAGATGAACTTTAAGGGTGTGTTTGGATAGAAAAAGTGGTGGGAAAGGGAGGGGAGGGGGAAGGAGGGAAGAGAAAGGGAGGTAAGGGAAGGGGAGGGCTAATGGGATTTGGGTGTTTGGATACAATTTCCTTCCAAATCTTGCCTCTTGTGAAGAGATTTTGATTTGCCTTAGAGGAGGGAAAATAGATCCCTCCAAATCTCTCCCCCTCCATTTCCCTCCACCCCTTATTTGCTATCCAAACAAGAGATTTTATATCCCCTACTCTCCCTCCCTTTCTTTTCCCTCCAAACCCCTCAATCCAAACACACCCTAAGAGTTAATCTGATACTTTGATTCCTTTTGATGTAGGGGTTGATATCTTGTATTACTGGACATTATTTATATCTATTGTTGACTTTTGGAAATTATATTCTACTACTATTTTTGGACTTTTACTGGATGAGTCCCCTTTTATTTAATATGATGTATCCAAAATGAAAAGTTTTGTATATCTTAGGCACCCAAAGTGAAACAACACAAAACTGAGGTACCTAAAGTGAGATTAAGGTTAAACATGAGGCACCCAAAATGAAATTTTTTATACCTCAAGCACTCAAAGTGAATTTATCTCAAACCTCGGATACCCATATTGGAAATTTTCCTTTAAATTACTCCAAATTGTATTTTAACCTAAAATTACTTCAAAACTCCAACTTAAAGTAACTTATTTTGTCTATTGTTGTACTCTCCCTTCATTTGTCTACAAAGTTATACCTTTTAAATTATAATAAATTGGCTAAGCTCAAACGGAATAAGTTCAAAAAACAGGCGAAATAAGTCAATTGAGTTGGAGTGTTGAACCAATTTTAGGCCAAAACAATTGGAGGGATTAATTTTAGGAAAAAAAAAATTTAAAAAGTGGATTTAAAAAAGGGGTAATTTTTAATTTACTCAATTAAAAAAAAAAAAAAACTAACTAACTAATTTGTTTTACAAGAGTTAAAATGATCTACTCTACCCTTCCAACCTTGAAATTGAGAGTTAATTTATAGAAGATTTTAATAAGATATGAATGAAAATTAAGCGAAAATAATCATGAGGATAACGAATACTAAAAACAGGAGTTAGGAACAAAAATAAATTTTATTATAATTGAATACTTCGCGTACAATTGTTAGTTTGATCCGCTGATTCGACTTTCAATTAAATGTTGATTTTAAAGGAGGGTTTCGATGACGTGGTTCTTCTTTGATAGGATATTGTTTTCTTCGTTCATAATGACATGATTTTGAGACCGATTAATTTTGTATGGGGCGGGGGGTCATCGGACTTGATCTCCTTTGATGAAGGTCGTCAGACTAAATTTGGTGCTTGGTTTCCATTGTTTGGTCTTCGTTCTAGCTTGATGAAACTTAAAAACACTTCTTTTCTTTTTTTAAAGAAAATTTGAGAGTTCACTAGTATTTTATTTTAATCTTTTTATCGCATCCTTGTAAATAGAGGAGAGAGACCTTCTACCTAGAGGAAAATGAACCTTCCGCGGACTCAAATTTGGTAGTTATTCTAACCCATTTATCATGGGTTTACCTTATTTTAGTGTCTTTGTGTTTTACCACATTAATAAAGTCAAAGTTAACTAAATAGTTAAAATGGATTGCTCGTTATTAGCCCCAATATTTACTTTTTTGATTGATCTTAACAGCTCTTTAATTGAAAAATAGGGGTTGTACACAGTGGTGGAGCGAGGGGGGNGGGGGGGGGGGGGGGGGGGGGGGGGGGGGGGGGGGTGCTAGTAGTGGCGGTCGCCCCCCGCTGAAGTTGAAAAAACCCGAAGTTCTTAGTTAAGTTTTCGAGCCTTTTGCAAATATGCCTTATGAAATTACTCTTTCGCTCTTTAACAGGGAATCCTAGCTCCGTCACTGGTTGTATAGATACAAAGCTCTCAAAAGAGACGCAAATAAAAACCGAAAGAATTGAAAAAAAATGTTGCTTAGTGGACTTATCGACTTGATGAAAATAGTTTAGGCAGACTATAAGGATGTTGAGTTCTGAAAGTGACTCATGTCACTTGTAAGCTGAGAAATATTCAACTCAATGCCAGTATCAGTTTTGTCGTGTGTCATAGTCTCAAAAGTCAAATTATTCAACGTTTTACATGCGCCTAAAGAAGGTGTTCAATGAAATGAAGGATACTACGCTGTTTCGGCTTTCGGCATCATAGGCTTCTGTTAGTTGCTATCCATGCATACAACTTGCAGATGCAATTAATAGGAGAATGTTGGGGGAGGGTAAGAGATAAGAAAACTCAGGTGGAATTTTCAACAAATAAAATCTGGAAATAGTAATCATAGACTACTCTATACGACGACGAGAATTTAATGGTACATGAAATCACAAGTTGTCAAATGCCCATGACAAATCGCACCCGACTTATATTTTACAAGTAACTCATGAAACAAATAAACATACCACCCGAATCCAACCATGGAAACTAATTTTATACAGAATGTCTGAGTAACCTAGTATATAGCTAAATGAACTACTCCTATTTCAATATTCACAAGGATTTGGATCAGTCTCATAATAATCATACTGTATAAAGCATACTGTTGTCTGCAAATAATATTTTGGTTTGCAATTATATGGTTTAGAACAAAGACGGGCATCACAGCGACATTAATCTAATGTTTAAAAGAAAAATGGGTAACAAGTGAGTTGTTGCAGTAACAAGGGAGTTGCAAATGTGCATCTGGTGTCTGGTGACTACTGCTGCTGCTGCTGCTGCTGCTGCTGCTGCTACTACTACTACTACGGAGTACTCGTTATTTTGCTGGATTAAGAAATGGAAACACGAATACACTTGGCTTAAAGCAGCAATAATATTGGAGGTTGAAATTGATATTAGTGTAATTACATACAGTCAGAAAATGTTTACAATGAAGCAAAGCTTTCATACATTCCATGCTCATCCATTCATCTAAAGAATAATAATACACTACTCTACTTCCCAATTAAGTTTCTATACTTTGATCAAATCCCAAATCCAACAAATAAATTTTTAAAAAGAAAAAACCTAAACAGCAATTCAAGCTTCATCATCATCATCATCCCCCTAACAAATAAACAAAGGTTGATTAATCAATAAGAAGAGCGAGATGAATCGGACAAAGGACCAGAGCCAAAGCAAGTCCCATACTGAGAAAAGTTGAAGGAAGTCATTTTGCTGATACCACTCTCAAGAACATCCATCAAAGCTTGAGCTCTTATTTTGGCCTTATCACTCCCACAATGAACCACCTCCCCTAACCCATCGAAAATCACCCCTAACCCAACCTCTCTAATCTCGTCCGCCACAGCCTCACCCCCAAACTCGACCAACCTCAGTAACGCGGCCACAGCATTCTCCCTAACCCTAAGAGTAGCATCCAGCCCAACCAAATCAACCAAAACCCTAACCCCACCAACAGTCCGAAATGAGACAGGAGCAGCATGGGACCCAGCCAGCTGAGCGACAACAGCAGTGACATCCTCAAGCAATCCAAGCCTCCCGTCTCGGACAATACGTCCGAAGAGAACACCAGCGGCGTCCAAGGAGAGCATGGTATCCCGGTTAGGAGGGTGAAGGGAGAGAGCAAAGAGAGCCTTAACGGAGTCCTTGACGCTTCGGGAAGGGGAATTAGGTATGGAGACAATGTCGAGGAGGGAATAAAGGATATCCCTCATGGATCCGATTGTGGGACGGTGGTTGGGGTGGAGGGAGAGGGAGTAGAGTGTGGCGGCGGCGGATTGTACGGCGGAAGGAGAGTAATTGTTGCTGTGTTGTGAGAGCGAGTGGGAGATGGCGTGGAGGAGGGCGGGGTTTGTCATAAGGGTGTCTGGACAGCTGATTGAGAGATTAAGGAGAGTAGCTGCGGCGTTATCTTGGGTAAGTGAGGATGTCGAGTAGAGGGATTCAGAGAGGTATGAGAGGGCAGCACCGTCGTCTATAGTGGTGATGTAAGCACGGATGGAGGGTGTTGATTTGGTAAGGAGACGGAGGGAGCACAGTGCGGTGCTGCGTGTTTCGTCTGAGACTGAACTAAGTTTGGTTATTAGGGATTCCGCTCTTGTTCTAACCGCTGATTCTTCTTCCTTTTCTGAATCCATTGCAACAATCAAAATAATGGTGAATGGTGGTGTACAGTGGAGGGGAGGGATAAAAGGATGATTGTAATGACAAAGGAGGAATTTATTAATTAAGTAATGTTGCTAAGTTTGGTCAATTTGGGTGTCTTTAAATCACTTTAATCATTTCTATTTTAGGTGGGATGTCACTCTTGGCTGTAGCCTACTAGCATACATTAATCAATCTCATCATCATCGTCAATTGCTGACGCCGCCCAACTCACACTCAAAATGTTATTACTCATTTCTTATCTATTTTGAACTTTGATAAATTTACACAAGTTTATAGGCTAGTCCACACAGGTAAGAGTTTACTATACATTTACTTTTTCACGTTTGTCAACACTTGTTTTACCAGGTAAATATCTTTAACTACGTATTTACAAAAAATATAAAATTTAGATATTTTTAAGGTACCCCTGAAGACGAATCAAACAAGATCACACATGAATATATTTGCACTTACGCATTGAGAGAAAATTGAAATTGAAGGCTCGCCTGTGAATAGTGTATAAAATAGAAATGTGTAGTGTGGAGTTGAATGAAGATAGTATATAAGAGAGAAAATTCTAGTGAGATAAAATGTTATACCCTAATAATGGTCTCCCGCTGGAGACCATCGTCAATCAAACTGCTCCTATACAGAATGATTCCTCAACGGTTGGTTTTACTCGAGCTTTTCGTCCATTATCAAAAAATGCAAAAAGAAAAACTATGCATATTGACGAATTTTAAGGCTTCTAATTTGATCCAATCCACCACTCTCGTCTCATCATTGAACAAGGAAGTAGAGATTGTTGGTACAAATCCTCCGAATCACGCAAATTTGTCGTATAGACAAATGGTTCAAGGTTTTGACTCTAACCACGATGGCAATGGAAATTTGTCTATGGAAGATCTCTATTCGGAATCAGAAGATGATTTTGAGGTAAGCGAAGACGAGGAGGATAAATTGTCTCCAAGAATTTGCCTCACAAAGGAGGAAAAAGCTATCATCCGTAAGCCTTGGTGTCACTCTCTAATCATAAAAATATTCGATAAGAACATTGGTTATACTTTTCTGATGCGTAAACTACAAGCGAAATGGTCAATCAAGGGTAAACTCACTCTAATTGTAACACCTCCTTCTTACACGGTCAAGGTAATGGGGGGATTTTACCATCTCGGTTTTCCGAGGCAATTAAATCGTAATTACGAATAAGAAACATTTAATATCAATGACAAGTTTAATGATTACGTACATGATAAAAGAATAACAAAGAATACAAGTCATACTACTACGACTCTCTAAAGAGGACTATGCCAACTATCTCATGTCGACTCGACTCCAAGTCTGAAGGTCGTCCCGTCTCCCGCGTGATACCAAATCAACATGTACTCAACCACCTCCCCATATGATCGGAAACCCGAAAATAGGTGACAATTTACACATAGCCACACATGGTCAGTTTCAATAATATGACATATAAAACGTGACATATGAAATATCATTATGCAACACAACAATGAAACGCATACAAAACAACCTCCAATCACACCACTCTATAGCCAACACCGATACCAGGGACACACCCACGGTACCCACAACCCTGTGACGGCACTGCCCACCAAAACAGCTGGACCGTAGCCCGTAAAAAGGTACTCGGGGCACACTCGTGATACCGGGTCCGAGAGCGACTCTGATCCCCTGCCAGACAACGTGTCTCAACCACATGTGTCCCTCCATGACTCAAACCATTAATGTGCACATCCCTCTTGGAGTGGGAAGCTCCAAGAGGCGACCCAAGCGTAAGACGGTCTCCCAACCGCCTTACGTCTCCATAAAAACAAGTACCACCGCCACAACTCCGCCAACATCCTCCACAAACACATATAACACAATATACAATACAATATGCCAACACATCTTTTCACATGTGCAATAATCATCAAACATGCCTCTTTCTCGTATGAAATGGATTCCAATTAAGCCAAGTACTCATGTGAAGCAACAATCAACAGATACCTCAAGACATACTCCCCAATTAACATGTTATAATGAAATTCCCACCATTATCACCATATACTAAAACATAATCATCCAATTACATTTTCTAATGCCAATCCAATGCTATCATGAAACCAACATTAACTATCCATTATCATGCCACCATGAAATATTGAGACTAACAACATTTACCCACAACAATCATGTTATAATGTAATAACAACATAATAATGACATATGAAACCATTCATATTTATTGAAACCGAGTAAGATTAACCTACCTTTCAGTAATCTCCATAAGCTACTCCAATCTGACACAATCTTGTCTTATGAAACAGTTTCATCCTATACAAACCATGTCACAACTATCATAATACATCCTACACTATTATACAATACAAAAGCTCTTATTATTACCCACTAGTTACCCATATTATATATAATAAGTACTAATTAATTACCCATAGAAAAACCCCAAAAAGTTAGGGTTCAAATAAACTAGAAAAGAGTAGATGTGACACCCCGCTATTTAGGACACAAATATTTTAACGTAAAAGAGCAAGTACGCTGCGGAAATACGAGGTTTTAAAAACATTTTTAAGTCCGAAAGGAAGAGTCATCATCTACTAACATGCGGAAAACAAGGTAAAGATAGATAAGTTATACAAACGATAAAGTAAGAGTGTTAGGGAAAATATATCCCACGAATGACA
>VHZZ01006364.1:60058-83603 GCA_009801015.1 Silene noctiflora | reverse complement strand
CTTGAAAGGAAATGAACATTAAAGGATGGATCTTGAATATTAATTGATAAAGAGGAATGTCTTCTTTCTTCAAATTACAACCCAAGACAAAGTGTGATCTAATGAGAAATGATGGATTTTGCATAAACTAAGGATGAATTAAACTAATTAACTACTAATTAATATTACTAATTACACTAATCATTCACTAATTACCCTAAATTATCCTAATGATAGTAAACTAAGTGAGTATTAAAAACTAGGGTAAAAACTTGTATGAAAAACTTTTTTTTTAAAAAAACCAAGTAAAGAAGTATAGGGGAGGGTGAACAAGGTTTTTTCTCGCATCAGGTACGGCCAACCGGGTGGCCGGCCGCCGGTGCCACCACCGGCTGGCAACTCCCTGCCCATTCAACTTCAATTTCCATGTAGGTAGGGTCCCAGCCGGTGGCCAGGCAGCCGGTGGGCCGGCTGGGAAGATAGAGGGCTGAGAAATCACGCGTGAAAGGGGAAGAATTGTTGTGGGGGCCGGTTGGTCGGCCGCCCGGGGGGACCTTCTGGAAGTTGAGGGGGGACTGTTGAGGTGTCCCAGCAGGTGGTAGGCCGGCCGCCGGTGGGCCGGCAGGGGGAACAAACCCAGCTTTTGATACTCTGTTTTATGCTGCATACGACGGTGTTTGAGGCTGCTTTACTGGTTGTGGGTGCTTCTCCTGTGCTCGCCGACAGTAGGGGAAGGTTGGGGGCTGATAGGATATTATTGTGGTGGTCGTGGGTGGCTGAAGTGGTGGCTGGAGGTGGTAGAAAAGGTGGCTGGAAATAGTGGAGGAAGAAGGGTATGTTTGTATAGGTTGATGGACGGGGGTGTTTGTTGGGCTCGTAGTGGCTGGTGTGGGAAGACGTGGTGGCTATGGGTGGTTGGGATGGGAAGGTGGAAGTGGAGGGAAGCCAGGGGTGGTGATGGGTGATTGCTGTGGCGGCTGGAGGCGTCAGCAAATGCTCAGCAAAGACCGTCGCATAAAGGGGCAAAACCAAAGCTTTCCCATACTTAGCTTTTTTATCCTCTCTTTTCATAATTTCCTTCCAAAATCCCGTCTCGCAACCTCATCTCATTTTCCCGTCACACCTACATGTTATATTAATTAAATAATGGAAATATAATTATAATATAATATCCGACTAATTATTAAATATAATTAAGACGACTAATTATTATAAATTAGTAATTAAATTAGCTTTTTAAATCAATTAATAACGCAAAATTGAGTCGGAATAAGGTTTAAATGTGAAGTAAAATACGACTAAAATATTACTTATCAGTGTCAAGATCTAATTAGGCTTTATGATAGGAAGCATTGCTCTCCAAGGGTCATGCTGAAAATTRACCTTAGGAAAGCATATGATTCTATTGAATGRTCCTTTGTTGAAGATATGMTGGTGGCTATGAACTTCCCTACTYAGATGATTACTTGGATTATGCAATGTGTTTCTACTCCTACTTATACTATCTCCCTCAATGGCTCACATTTTGGTTACTTCCCTGACAAGAGAGGGTTGAGACAAGGAGACCCTATGTCTCCTCTTTTATTCACTCTATGTTTACAATATCTAACTAGAATTCATGCAGTTGTGACTGCTAGAGGGGATTTTAATTTTCATCCAATGTGTAGAGCCATGAAGCTGTGTCATCTAGCATTTGCTGATGACTTACTCCTGTTCTGTAGGGGTGATGTGCCCTCTGTGAGAATTCTAATGAGGGCTCTGATGACTTTTTATGAGGCTTCAGGACTGACCATAAACACTGAGAAGTCTGATGTTTATCTGAATGGCATTCCCCAGTCAGATGAAGCTTGTATTCTGCAAATGACTGGTTTCCAGAAAGGTACTCTTCCATTTAAGTACTTAGGGGTGGATATTTCCCATAAGAGACTTACTAATCAGCAGTGTCATAAATTGGTTGATAAGATGGTGGCCATGATAAGAAGTTGGGGTGCCAAAAAGCTTAGCTATGCTGGTAGACTTACCCTGGTTTAATCTGTACTGTCTCAACTGCATTGTTACTGGGGAAGGATATTTCTGTTACCTAAGGGTATTCTTAACAGAATAGATCGTATTTGTCGGAATTTTTTATGGTCTGGATGTGAAGACTCCCTTAGAGCACCTGTTGTATCCTGGAGTATATGTTGTTTACCTAAGGATAGAGGTGGTTTAGGCATTCACAACAGCTACTTGTGGAATGTTGCCTGCATTGGGAAATATTCCTGGTGGGTGGCCATGAAGAAGGATAGCTTATGGGTTAGATAGGTACACCATATTTATATAAAGCAGCTGGATTGGTGGACTTATTCTCCTCTTATCTCCTCTAGCTGGGCTTGGAGACAAATTTGCAAGGTCAAAGAGCATCTTAAATCTAGGTTTCATGATCAGTCCTGGTTACATGAGCAGTATTCTACCAGTAAGGTGTATGATTGGCTGCTTGGGCCATTCCTAAGGTTTCTTGGAGAAGCTATGTGTGGAACAAGTGCAGTTTGCCTAAAGTGAATTTTATAAATTGGATCTTTGTGAGGAATARGATGCTTACCAAGCAAAGGCTACTGAAATTTGGTGTCATTTCTGATGGGTTGTGCTTTTTMTGTGGGATTGATCAGGAGTCACAAYCTCATTTATTTTTTGACTGTYAKTACAGTTCTATCTGTCTGCAYCTGCTTAAGATCTGGCTTGATCTGAATTGGAGAGGCRACTCATTGCAGTCTTTACTTAGCTGGAAGTGTAAGAGCTTACTGCAAAAGAAAGTGATGTATGCAGGTTATGCTACTCTGGTTTATTTCATTTGGATGAGGAGGAATTATACTCAGATTGAAGGAGCAATGTATCGTCCTGAGACTGTGATCAAGAGAGTGCAGGAGGTGATGAGATACAAAATTTCCATGCTGAATTCTGAAGCTTTTACTGCTTGGCAGAGGGATTGGTTGTCTGCTAGGAGTTTGAGTAGCTAATTTATGTTTTTTTTTGTTCTAAACCTTCGAGTAGTTGTTGTTGCTTTATATGTAGTAGGATGGGCAAAATATAGTTGGTTGTATTTTGAGTTGATTGAGCTTAATGAGAATTTCACATTCTACCAAAAAAAAGATTTTTTTTTTTAAGGTAAAGAAACTAGATTGATTGAAAATCAATCTATACCATCCTTTCGGATGAGAACGGTAACGAAAATCGACGATTTTCAATTACCAAGAAACAAGCATTGAGTAAGGGCAACAACAAAAAAAAACTCTCGTAAGTAAAAGAGTGTCTCTTTAAAGCCCAAAAAAATTAAAGAATAGTATAAGATAAATAAACTTAAGATCTGAAATTTAATTACAAAAAATTCTACAGAAGAAACAAAAAATTCTTGAAATATCACTCTTACTCGGATATGTTATATGCTATGCCTAAATTGGCAATATCCACAGTAAAAAAAAATAAATAAAGAAAGAAAAAAAGTAAGAGCCATTCGCTTCGGACAGAAGTGAGCAACTTGGTATCAAGACCAAACAAACGGGTTGATAAGGTCAGAGTTGGGTTGGGGCATTATGGGTTTGGATCATTACAAGTGATCATTTGTTGGATACTTTCAGATACGAGTCAATTGGCTTAGGCTGTTTTCGGGTGTCTAGTAATGGCCAGGATGTTTCCCAGACTAGATGTTTGATCTTCGCCATTTTTGGGTGTGCTTTAAAAGTGCATGTTTGGGATTGTTAATGTGAAGGAGTGATGGTAGTATCATGTGGACGACGGTGTCAGGAGGTCAGCGGCGACCGTGAATTATCAGCGCTTGGTACACGAAAGCACTTAATGAAAACAAATGCGATAGTTCTTATATTGAAAGCAAAGCAAATATCATTAATAAGACTCGGGGTAGGAAGCGGTTTTATAGACACACTCCCTAAAAAGTGTTTTTTTATTGTACAACCCTAGTAATAGGACACTTAAACGTAGAACAGCAAAATTTGAACATCTACAAAACATAGAATCTAAATATTCACATCCAAGAAGTAACCTTTGAATATGATTTAGGTCCGGTTCTTTTTGGCTGAATGGAGCTGAACTGAACTGAACTGAATCCAGCTAAACTAAACTGAACTAAACTGAATCCAGCTAAACTAAACTGAATTAATAATTATTAAAAAAAAAATCAATAATAATTATAATATAATATTAATGAAATAATAACAATGACAATAACAACAACAATAATAATAATAATCACTATTATTATCATTACTATTATTATAAGAACATTACTAATAATAATATTAATACTAATAATTATACTAATTTGAGTGATTAAGTAGCCACCACAAACCACCATCAATCGTAATAAGGTGCAAGAGCGGACCACCGATTTGCTAAATTGTTGTTCAAAGGCTTCCTCGTGTACGTATCATCCTAATTTGAGTGATTAGGTTGCCACCACAAACCATCATCAATCATAATTTAATTAAGGGTAATTCTACATGGTAACCCTCAATTTTTTCGGGTCCCACATGGTACCTGCATTTCAGAAAACAAAAATGGTAACCTAGTATTGCATTATTATGTATTACCGCAACCCTTAACTATAATTCCGTCAATTTGCACCGTTAAGTAGGTGACTTGTCGATGACATCAATTAATTCAATACCCGATAAGAACACAACTTGTCCGAGCCCCGACATATCAAAACCACCCAAAATGACATGATCAACCCAATTGATGACCAAATAACAAATTAGTTCAATAATGTCCAAATATTGTTTTCGATTCTCATCCATTTAAAAACTTTTATGAAGTGAGTGCGTTTATTTGAACCAAAAAAATCAAAACCTTCTCATTTCTTTAATTAGCACTTATTACTTTCTCTAGGCATTTCACTTTTCTCACATCCAAATGACCCCATTTTCCTTGAAACACAATTACTTGATCTCCATTCTACTTCAAAAAAAATATTGGTGTAAGATGGGGGCTTAATGCCTTAATCAAGGTAACGAAGGCAATACTAGATGTGCGGAAACAGAAGCACGTAACTATCGGCTTATCGTAGCTTTTTATTCTCTTATTTCACCATGCTAACTGAAAAGTGCAACTGCGGAAGGACTAAGCTCTCAAAAACACAAATGTTCATATCAGAACATATCATGGGCACAAACCCAGGACTTTACACAGTTAAGCAAGAGTTATCGTAACCACAAAAGATCAACATCTAAACAAGTTTCAATTGCCCATCAACATAAGCAAATACAAAAGGGGATGACATGTAACAAAACCGGACGATACACATTCGCCATCTTTCTAACTCTCGTTTGAAGCATCCATAGGCTCTGCTGAAGTGGACTCCTCGCCCTCAGGTTTGTCGCCTTTCTTGCCTGCAAACATAGAACTCTAACATAAGCACATCTGGAAAATACTCTCCTTGTCTCAGTCATTTGTTTACCTTTTATATTCTTTATAAGGGATATTATAATTAACGGTTACCAAAATGAAAGGGTGTAAAAGATTACATAAGATAATAAAGAAAACATTTGCAAGGGTTGGAATTGTATTTTCTCAACTAACCTTTCTTCTTTTGTTTACCTTTAATATTCTTTGTGACGGATATATAATTAACGGTTACTAAATGAAAGGATGTAAAAGATTACATAAGATAATAAAGAAAACATTAGCAAGGGATGGAATTGTATTTTCTCAACTAACCTTTCTTCTTTTTGCCACCGCCTTTCTTCTTTGTCTTGGTACCCAATGCCAACCACGCTTTGATTTCAGGGTCGTCAGCTGTTTTGGTTGGCTGCAGTTCTTGCAAAGGGTGAGAAGTTATACGATCTGAACCGTTTGGCATGAGCAGTACAGTGAACTTTATATGAGCAACATAATCACCTGCACAATGGGGCATTCGGTCAGCCAAGTATTTAAATAAAATGGAAAAATTTCATTTCAAGTTTCACACATGATAAAAAAAATTTCATTATGTCCACTCCGGTGCCTATATGTTCACAAATTTCACTGCTTTCAAGCATGATACAAAAAATGTGAAATCAGATTAAAGAAAATATATAAAGTTAAATTCTCCTATTACGACAAAAGCTGATACTCCTGATTTGAAGAAATATGGTGACACTATTTCACTGCATTCAAGCATGATACAAAAAATGTGAAATCAGATTAAAGAAAATATATAAAGTTAAATTCTCCTATTACGACAAAAGCTGATACTCGTGATTTGAAGAAATTATGGTTACACTATTGTTTAGACCTGTTGTTTACAATCCAAGGCATCACACTGGAAGTAAACCCTAAAACACCGAAGTTGAAATTTTAGGTAAAAATAATATATCCCATTCAGATGAATATCAACTAACCAGTCTTTTCATGCAAAACCGGGTAAGGCTGCAAAAGATCATGATTCACACATTCTAGAAGACCAAGCCGAGCCCGCTTTTCTTCTAATGCCCTACAAAACAAGGACGCAGTATTTAGTTTGCAAGAGTTGCCGAAACAAATAAATGAGAAAGACAAAAGAAAAACCACACATACCTAGCAGTAAATGGCATTATGGGGAATTTCTGACTAATTTCACTGAAAATAAACCTCGATGCTTTCATTTTCAAGTGATAGTTTCTGTCCACGGCTCTCTTGTAAATAGTTGTTTGCTTCTCATCCAACATTCTAGGCTGGATCCACAAAGAAAAACACAAACTGTTAGATGAACCACCAATTGTCCAACAAAAAGATATATGCCCATAACGATACCAAAACCATTACCTTTCCTTCACCGGTACTTGCAAGAATATCAATAGCATATACTTCATTCTCTTCAAACTCAGCATCATCAACTCTCATCTCAGGATTTGAGACAGACAACACAACTTTGTTACCATCAATTACAAACTGTTTTAACTGATGACTAAGGACACCTTCTACAATTTTGCAGTCATATGCTGCAGCAACTTTCTGGATGGCATCTGTCACGTCTTTGTTCTGCAATTGATAAAATAAAGAGGTGTTATAGGATTCTTCCAAAATATGAGAAAGGACATACAAAGCATCGGAATTAACCCGAAATATATTGTCAGCTACAAGGGTCATAGAAAAGGCCGAAAAAGTGAAGCCAACCCAAATCCTCGTGTACTCCACATCTGATTATAAGGTTGGTTGTGTGAGACCTCTAATAGCAATTGTAAAGTAAAAGGCAAATGTCAATTAGAAAATGACATCCAAGAAGCTTTCCACAATCAAATTTTATTCAATCCACCTTACATTCAAGAAGCTTTCCTAAATTATCTCTCTGGTATAAATATAACAAATTGATCATGTCACTGTCTTATTTTCAACTTCCACAGAAACATAAATGTTCTTCGCTGATTTGTTTTGGGGATGGGGGTAAACTACCCATGTAAAAGAGCAAAATTACTCGGCCAATATGAATGCCCTAAATATAGCCAACATGGATGCACAATTACATCCATCAGCCAAGAAACATCCTATACAGACTGCCCCAAGAACAGGCTTTCCCCACATTTCGTCATGTCATAAAAATTTCTGCAAACTCCCACATTGACTACTTGTAGATTAACCTTTAAAATAAAGATGAAAAATTATCAGGCCCCTAAAATAAGACTCCGAGTGCGAGCCGAAAGGAGGTCCACATCGTATCACAGACAGAATTCAAGAAAGTGCAAGAGATTATATAATAATAAAAAAAAACACAAAAGACACAAGGTCTAAAAATTGCTTTCAGTGTAAGTGTGTAACTATGAGTCTATGACCATAAAAGCTTCACTGGATGATAGTCCATAAGCTAAACAATTAACCATCATGTAGAGCAATGGTCCTAAGATATTTTCAACAAATATAAAGTTCATGCAAATACTTCCCCAAAGCAGAAGAAATGTTTTTTTTTTACAACCATATGATGTGTTACTAACCATGCTTGTGACAATTACATGATCAATATACTACTCCTTCCACTTCTTTAAGGGGGGTGTTTGGTTGGGAGGTTTGGAATGAAATGGAAAGGATTCTAGTCATTCTAGTATTTAGTTGGGTCATTTTGGAATGGAGTTAGAATCCTGTTGGATTCTATCTCCACCCCAACCCCTTGGAATCCCATACCCACCCCCTCCCCCATGGATTCGAACTCCATTCCTTTATGTTTATATCTCTAATAAACCAAACATGTTTTGAAAGGCGTGGAATTAGAACCCCATACTTCTATGGTCTCTCATCCCAATCCATCCCATTCCTAAGCAGTGAACCAAACGACCCCTAAAAGGTTTCACATTTCCTAGAATGACATTCACAAAGATGTTCTACTTTCGTATGATTTGTGACCCCACATTCTCTTTCCTACTTTCATTTTCCTCCACATATTCTCGTTCCTCTTAATATCTCCCCACAAGCAATGTGGAACATTATATAGAAGCGGAGGGAGTGCAAATGAAAACAGACTATTTAAGACAAGCACATAGAAATATGATGAAGCTGATGCTCTATCAGTGTAACTATGACAAGAAAGCCTCATTGAATCATAATCCAAATAGCCAATAGTGTTATCTCATGTAGAGTAATCATGCTACCTTATTCGTGATAATTGCTGACCCTCTATATGTATCTCTTTAAAAACTACCTTTTGAAGGGTTTTCGTATTAGTTTTGCTACCTTAGTGAATTTCTGTCCAAAATTTGTGAAATGTCCACTTTGCCTTTCTTCATGTTCTATCACCAGTCACCACAATTACTCCCTTCAATCCTCCATTAATTTCACCATCTTTATCTTTATTATTCAACTTCAATCCTCCATTAATAATTCACCAACTTCACCTCTACTACACACTTTTTAGATAACCTCTCTATCCTGATCATATGCTTTTTACCATACTTTTGCTGGATGGAGGAATGGAGAAGTTACAAAATTTACAACCCAGATTTGTTTATCTTGAAATCCTTGCTGTAATTTGAAACAAAAAAAAAGACAGGTTATGGTTTGAAGAATTTTGAGGTTGGGTGAGAGGTGGTTTAGGCTGGCGATCACGAATGAAGGTTTAACAATGCTAATGAAGAAAGTTATCTCACCTTACGAGTTGCGCGAGCCGCGAAATGAAAAAGGTTGGTGATTGGTGAGCGAGTGGGTGGAGATAGTGGATATGTCACCATTTTTATTAAGAGTTGTAGACTATGTTACTGTGACTCGGCTACAAATGTCGAACACGACACGGTGTCTGTGTGTCGGATACGGTTATTTCAAGGAAGTTTCCAATTTTTGATCTAAGATGAGGGGTCGAAGTGTGGTGTTGTGTCAGACACTTCAAGTGTCAAGCAACGCACGAACAACGTGAAGCGCCAAAGTAACATATGGAGTAGGCTGTAGATGAAGGAAGAAGAGCAGGAAAAGAAGAAAGAAGGGTAAAATGGGTACAAAACTACAATTCTGGAAGGAATATTCAAAAGTTAACGGAATTTTCCCTTTTCTTTGGATGAAAGTTAACTAAGGTAGCAAAATTGATACTAAAACCATTTAAAAGGTAGTAAGTTCTAAAGAAATCTGTACAAGGTAGTAATTTTGAAAAAACGGTACTTATATGGTAGCTTTTTACAAATTTTCCTTAAAATAATCTCAGTTGAGGACACAAGGACATAATCCTAAGAGCAGACATAATGATAGACAACTATGGCAGAGAATTCATCACTTGATAGTGCAATGTCACTAAAAGGGGAAGCAAATCAGCAGATATGAGAAATTGATGACATGAGCAAAGTTGACTTAGAATAATAAAAGCAAGAAATATAGCCTACACCAAACACTCTCACAATGAAGTCAGTTGGAAGGTTAAATAAGGTTACACGAACCTGTTATTAACAGACTAAGGGGGTGTTTGGTTCACACAAAAAAGGTAAGAGGTAGACCAAGTGTTTGTTTCACAAATACAAGGGTTTCATACCCATACCTCAAACCCATGAGGTATGGGTATCTCATACCCAAGGAGTGGGGTGGGTATGAGATTGATACCCATGGGTATCATATTAGAATGAACAAAAATATGGCATATTGTAAATCCAATTTTTTATATACTTATTTCATTAAATAATTATTTTCATGATTTTATAATATTAAAAATTATTATTTCAAATATTTTATTTTATGCATTTTAACCTTAATTGAGTTCCAAACCCATACCACCCGGGTACGATTCTTGATTCCAAACCCATACCCATGCATGAAACAAACGCCCCCTAAATATTCCTTCTAGGACCATGAACCTGTCATTATCATTCTCGAGTTGTGACAGCATACATGATCCGACAAAAAAATGGCGAGCCTTATTTGAACAAACCGACAGCTAACTAAAGCATCATAATGCTTTATCAGCGTAACTATGATAATAGACTGCATTAAAACATAATATAGCTAGTTATATAATCAACTAAATCATGTAACCAAAATATACGCCCCAAGGCTGCAGTATCGACAGAGTGGGTGAATCTACATAAAAGCCTCACAATCAAGCGGACAATCAGAAAAAGAGTGGATCACCTCAACAAAGTTGACTTGCCTACATGTAAAAAACACAAGACGATCCATCCAAACTATTGATCAATCTTCATATCAACATATAGGCTCAACAAGGCAGCAGTATCCATGAACAAAGGTGGATCCACTATAAAGACTCACATAATAAAGGCAACAGGAAAGTGGGAAATCAAAGCAACACTCAATCACCTCGGCTAAGTTGCCTTGCCACATCTTAAATTATTATTCTTATGGTTGACAACAATAATACATAAAAGTAGACGCAGCAAGGAACACAGAACTACACATAGACAGGTCTCGAACCACCGTGATAAGTAACAAGAAAGCAGATAATCAGCGCATCATGGATTGATAAAAACAGAATAGACGTATAGTTGGCCCCAAATTTCTGGGCAATCAAAATCATGAGATACGAATATGCAGTCTATCAGATCTAGAAAATCGCCCGAGACAAATCATTGGAAAAGAGCTATGCAATCAACAGAAATCTTAACAGGGCTTTGAGCGGCAGTTAGAACTTTTGAATAGAATTCATTATAAATAAGAATTACAAAGTGTCGCAAGAGTGTTATAATGACCATAAGATCATATGGTTGATATGAACCTCAGACTGGAACATTAGATAACATTTCTTCTGGAAGACTGTTGAAAGAAGCTTGGTGAACAAATATTCTAGAAATCTAATAACAAAAACATGTTCAGCTATCATACTTTCTTAAGCAAACTAACCATCTCGACCACATCAACAGAGCATATCAGACATGAATATGCTGCAGAGGGAATCACAATCGCAATTATTCACCTATAAAAACTCACAATCTATACAAACTCACAACCACAATTTATTCACCTATATATATATATAGACATACACATACATACATTTACATAAGAATAATACAGGAGTATGTCGCAAAGTGATGTAAGTAACTATCAAATGCTAAAAAGCCAAATGCCTTAGGCAGGCAGGGATGCATCAAGGTCATTAGTACATAATATAAAGGCCACTATTAATGTTAGTAGTTAAAGGCTGATATCCAATTATACTTTTAAATATCGAACATATAGAGTTAATGCTTCAGACCCCTCTTGCAACATAGGATTAGACAACTTGTTAGGACACAGAAAATAGGCAACCCACTCATCACCATTTAGACATTAGTCACACACAAGGTCCGCCAGCGATCAAGTGACACCATCATACCATGAGGATTAATTATCACCAAACCATAATATGTTACGAGGATGCAGGTTTGTATACCTTCTTTCCAGGCCTGACAAGCCTCAAAGCAACTTCAGCAGCAGTGTTTGTCGCGGCAATAACATCTGCCTTTCTTCCAGTGATTGGGCCTTCTTGAATTACGTGAGTGTGCGCCACAGTAGCGATAAAACCATCAATATGACAACCCATATCTCTATATCCAAGCAAGAAACCAGATTTCAGTAACCAAAGACCAATACAAAAAATCCATAAATAAACAATATATAAAAGCTAGAAGGATCTGGAAACTTACACCTTCACAACATCACCTTCTTCCAGCACCGACTCATCAGTCGCAAGCGGTGAATAATGGCATACAACATTATTGACAGATATGCAGGTTGGAAAAGCAATGCCCCTCTCAATCTTCTTCTTCACATTCTTGTACATCTTCCCAGTTTGCCTATATAGCAGAATAAAGAACAAAAATCACGATAAATTATGAAAGATAGTTAAAGGTAGTTTTAAAAAAGTAGCACCAAGTGCATACAAACCAACTTAAATACACGAGTTGAGCATTACACAAACCACTCCTTGTACTTAGATACTTCATTTCAAGACAAAAAAAAAAATGGTTGCTCATGTCAAACAAGACTTGGCATTCTAAAATAACAGTGTTACGTAATTCTGCCAAAACCGGAAGACCTGCACACAGTATGTAACCGAACGCCTCCTTTGAACATGGCCTAATAACAATTAGACTCAAAATAAGATCTGCGATCAGACTTAACACCTCATATACAAGTAACCATATCAGTACCACTAAGTACCATTAACTACTTAACCCTCCAAAAACTACACCACACAACATAGTTACTTATTGATAAATAGAAATGTTCATGGCCCAACAGCAACACTCCCTTAATCCCCAAAATATTCTTTTCTGAAGTAATAAGCCAATATCAATTGAAACCGTAAATAACAGTTACAATAACGAGAAAAAACAAGAAGAAAACACGGAAGTTACAATAAACAATTTGACTGCCAGATTAACAAATGCAGTAAAGCTAACACACTAGATAAAGTTGAAAGCTGTAGTCAATATAGTCATCACCAATACATTTTCTAATAAAACTAATCATAAAGCATAGAATATAAAACTGAAATCAGGAGTTCGTTGCCAAGACTATCAATATCGAAAAATGAAACATAAATAAAACTTACTCAATAATGTAGGCATCACCCTTCTCACAGAGGTCAACTATCTTAGCTTTAGGCTTACATTCTGATACAACTATTTGCAAAGCCTCTGCAAATAACAAAAAGAATATCAATAAAAAAACACCACTTAGGTACTCCCTCAGTCCTGATCATTTGTTCACCTTTGATTAAACAGCCCGTCACAAGGAATAAAAAAGGTAAATAATTGACCGAGACGACATAGGTAATAATTAATTTATTAATTCATCAACCAAAATAACAAAATAATAACATGAACAATGATAACAAAGCCGTATTCTAATTTGGGGACGGCATCATTCGAGACCGTTCAAATATGAGCCAAATAATGTCAAAAAAATGAAAATTAAAAAAAAAATGCAAGGAGGGTAATAATAACAAACTGTTAAGGATTTCAGCAGCGTTCTTATATTTGGTAACAACTTCAGAAGAGCTAAGATCAAGCTCTCTCTCCTCGCGTTCATCGTCCGACATTTTTGCCCTAACTTCTTCAAACTAAACCCAGAAAAACGACAAATTAAGCTGCAAATCACTGAAACACCCAGAAAACAAAACAACAAAAAGATTAAAACTTTGGGCAGAGATTAAACTGAAATAATATAAGTAATCGAATTTAAGCGAGGAAGTAATTGGAGAAGATCGATTGGAGTGAATTGGGGAAATTAGGGTTTATACCGGTCAAGTAGAGGTGTGCGGTGGAAGAGTGGCAATGAGGAAAGTTTTAGGGTTTATGAGATGATGTTGGTTTTGTTTTTATATGGAGGCCTAAATGTTGATGTTTCTTTGTTGCTCAAACGCGCTACTCAAGTCTACAATATTCCTTCTTCCGTTAGATAAAACACAGATTCTCATTGAAGACGGACACTATCCGTCACAAGCTGAAAACGGATAGTGTCCCTCTCACAATATGCAAGTTGCATTATCCATGTGATGCTCCATTTCACCCCACTTGTTTTCCCACTTGTTTTATTGTGAGAGGCTAGTATCCGTCTTCAGCTTGTGACGGATAATTTCCGTCACAAGTAAGAAGCTTTGTAAAACACAAATTAGATAAGATTTTGGCAAACAAGTTCTTTTGATCCTTTTGGACAAAGACGGATCGGAACGTCGGATATGTTTATATTTTTAGGTTGTATTGGTTTAAATTATCCATGTTTGAATTGGTTATTATCAAGGTTATTTTTGCATATATACGAGTTTCAGACAAGACATGCAGGGCTATTGGGTAATCCTAAACTAGCCAAACATTGGATTATCCATGTTTAAATCCCCCTTACTACTCAGAGAATAAAAATTCTCTTAGTTTTCCCCCCAAAAGGCATCTAGCTAAATAAGGCAATAAGTAAACTTTATTTCTTTACATTATTATATTTTTAATGAATATATTCTTATAATTAAACTCTAATCATTTAATTAAATTCATAATTATGATTTTTTCATTAAAATAAATTAAAATTGGTTTTAAACTATAAAGTATAAGTTGCTAATTTTTTGAATAATGCAATAATATATTACTGTAGATGTTAATAAGACACATATTTAGTATTTACTATTAGTTTCGTGACAAAAAAATTCATTTAAAAAAAATCACACCTTAATTTAATTTTCTTTGATTAGTTTTCCATTTCAATTTTTTTTGTTTCATATCAAAATACAAAAGAGAGATATATTAAATATTTATGGTGTACAAATTTAATACACTAAAAAATAAAAAACTCTATATACATGGCAATGGCGCGGGATCTGTACTAGTTGGTCATTATCATATTAAATACTCTCTCCGTCCCGGTCATTTGTTGTCCTTTGGTTTTGGCACAAAGACCAAAGAAAGAGGAGGGAGTCAATTATAACATGACAAGTGGAGTAAATTGAAGGTAAAAGATCAAATTACTCATCAAATGCAATCCTAAAATAGAAAGGACTGTACTAAGACACCCAAAAAAGGAAAAAGACAACAAATGACCGGGACGGAGGGAGTAGCATACATGAGAGTTTAGGCGAGACCTGATGATCGGATAACATCTAATGGGGTCATTATGGGGCTGGATTTGGTTTTTCGGCTTAGGCTAGATCATTTATATAGTACAAAACTACAAACTAGTCATTGCAAGCCAATTTAGGTCTTTAGAACGTGTGATTCTAGGTCGGTGGTTTTGAATTGGTCATATTGTCAAAATCAAGTCCCAAAAAAATCAGGCCATGTATCGGTGTGTTGACACTGGGTGGTTTACTTCGCAAACCATCCTAGTAATGTGTATACAACGACAATGGCACTCAACCAACAAATAGGCCACCTCGCAATCATGTACTACTATGTATATCAAAACTTGATGGATGAATTAAACTCAATCTGATGATATTATGGAACATAACCAAAATTTGTTTTCTGGGAAATGAATATATATTCTCAAGACAAATCTGGTAAGGCCCAAATTTACAGCTTTTGTCTAACATGGCCATGACAAAGTATTTGAATATTAAAAGCAAATGAAGTGAGATAATCAAAATTGGCATCATTAGCCAGGAATAACATAGTTTCTCCTCGGTCATACAGCAAAAAGAATTCCTTGAGCAAACTCTTCGAATAACTGTCAAGGATCGGCAATCAGATCTGTGCTCCCTCAAGTCACGATTATCTTTGTACTGCATCACTCCTTTCAATTATTTGTTAAAAACCATCACTCAAGCAAAAATAGATGTTAGCTAGAAGGTTGTAACACAATATGTGGCTTTGCACCTCCATTTTGAGGATGAGAGCACAAGGAAAGAGTTCGCTGAAATAATTTAATATGATGCAGCCTGCAAGCATTTCTTCTCATAAAGTCCGATAACTTGATCTGCCACGGCCCACATAATAGCCTGGCCAGGTGGAATCCTCATGAGTCTTGGCAATAGTCCCTTCCACAAAGCCTTCAGCCCTTCCTCGGCATAGATTGTTCGGATCGCATGAATCATGCCAGTGTACTTGAGGTCACCCCCTGATTTACTTTGTGCCATCAGTCTTGTTTTCACGACATCAAATGGACCGGTGCATATGGGACCTGCTGTCCCGGCCAGAAAACCTGAAATCATCGACTGCCATGGCAGTAGAACCTGACCATCTCCTTCATGTTTCTTCCACAAGACAATGTCAAACATGTTCTTGGCAGTGAACATGGCTGCCTGATTAGTTCCATTCCTCATGACTGTTGGAGACGCACCTGCCCATAGCCCAAAAATCCCTTCTTCACGTATGATCGTGCGAGCACAATGTATAGGACCCTTGTACTTCAAAAGTTCAGAGCTCAAACCCTTTTGCTGTTGTAACCTGATTTTCACCACCTGTATCAAACAGAAGAGAAAAGCCGTTAC
This sequence comes from Silene noctiflora, assembly GCA_009801015.1. Lineage (NCBI taxonomy): Eukaryota > Viridiplantae > Streptophyta > Magnoliopsida > Caryophyllales > Caryophyllaceae > Silene > Silene noctiflora. The sequence continues at coordinate 67,297 of VHZZ01006364.1, read as the reverse complement.
ATGTAATTAGAAAGTTACGCAGCAGAACATAAGAAAAGCCTCATATTGCAGGGAGAAAGGGAAATTCACTGAATCCACGACCCGCATTCTAACAATAATAGATTGTAGGCACCTACCATCATTCCAAATCTACTTTACCTATTTGTCTTTGACAGTTAGTTTCTCTCAATACATGTAGCGATTTTTGCTAAAATGTTGTTTAACGTGATTTATCAAATCAACAATTTCATATTATCATTTTTTAAAAGTTGCAAATATTGTATAATTGTGAGAAAATCGATCAAAGTCGACATGACAACCAAACTAAAATGGGGACAACATAAAGAAGATGGAATAATACTGAGCAGCAAAGCGTATCTCAATACACTTTTTAAATGTTGGTTCTATCAAAAATACAAAGGCCCTGTTTTCTTAAAACTCAAAAGCCCTTCCAGAAAAAATTTCACCTCACTCGACTTTCTATGTGATGTGTACCCACCAAGGTAAAACAATGCAAAATTTTAGGGTATAAATAAATTTCATCTGCATACAATCTTAAGTTTCCATGAGTCTTTATCATGCTTTAATTTTTTTTTCCGCTAAGTTGATTTTCTTATTATACCACCTAGTAGTCTAGTACTATCAATAACATCTCTGTCTATGAGCTCTTAAATTTCGCTAAAAGGAGGACAGAAGGAGGTACCTGTTTCTCCTCAAGATTTATGTTACCCTACTTTTTTACTCCTACTTCTACACAATACCCATGTTGGATACGGCATTAAAGAATATGGATACATAATACCAATACGACACTTATCCTAGAGAAAATAGAAAGGGAGGCTGGAATGAGTGACAAAAGGTAGAAGAGACTACTCGTTAAGCCTTCTCACACAGAATCTGTGTACCGTTATTCTCTCAAACAAACAGCCTGTGCCATCCATCTTCTTCTATTTCCTGCTTGATTGCTCTCATATAAAAATACAGCTTGTAAGGGATGAGAAGGTTTTAGTAGAATCAAAATCATCACATCAATTGAGACCCAACACCCTAGCTCGACACGCATCACTGTAAATATTTTGATGTTTGTTGAGCAAAAACTTGAGAAAACCAGTACAAGGCAATTGTGTGGCCCTCACTTCTCATAACTGCTACATTTACCCCTTGTTTGGATGGAAGCCTGGAAGGAATTGGAGGGAAAGGAAGAGAAACGATTCCCCTTGTTTTGTTAGCAAATTAATGGAGATATTCATTTTTCTCCGAACAAGCCAAATAAAAATCCCTCCAATAGAGGAATCATCATTCCATTCCTCCTTCCCTCTTCCTCCCTGCCTCCCCCTCCCCTTCCCTTTCTTCCTAATGCCTTATCCAAACAAGGTCTCAATATCAAGGGCAAAAGGAAGAAAGACTTTTCAACGACCACAGTCTACATTTGACGTCTACTGGAAGCAATGACTTTTGCCTGACACTATATATGCAACTCCAACAACTCTGAATCATAAGGCACCCTATTATTTGCTACTTCCATTGACTAGAACCAGACTGACAGATGTAGCAATCAAGCCCCATTGTTCTAGTTGTATTGACAAGCATATATTCCTCTCAACAGCTAAAGCAGAGTATTAATCACATATAACCAACATGTGCATAAAAATTCAAGGGAAATACGAGGTCCTCGCAGCATTTTTATATAATGCATAGCATGAAATTAGCAACTCCACATAAAGCATGAAATCGACATAACCCCAATGCCTCAATGGCTCCTGCATATTGCGGGATAAGGGGAGGGCGGATGTAAGCAACCTTACCTTGTGTTAGCAACACAAAGAGGTTGTTTCCAAATGACTCAAGATTTAAAAAAATAAAAAAATGCATCGAGAACTGCATAGAATGACATGGGATCTTACTTCATATTCTCTATATACAATTTCATACCTTGGTCAAAAATATATCCTCAATTTACAAAAATAGCATAATAATCATTGGGTTGAATCCTAGTAACATGACCGCCCCATTTCCTAAAGCTCAAATAATAAACTCAAAAAAAACCTCTTCATCGGCTTCCTCCCACCTTCATTCAGTAGTTAATCAGCCAGACAGACAATAAAAGTATACTGCTCTCAGTAGCACGCCAATTAAAAGTTCTAGATATACTTTCTATAATTAATTTTTCTGTGTTGTGATGAAGTGTACTGATCAAACTAGCTCATAAAATCCTCAAAACTTTGTTTTTTATGAAGTGATAAAAGGTCACACTGTTTTTCAGTTGGTCTGCTTTAAATAATCTCTCTTTTCTTGAAGGTGAGATGTTCCGTACATCCAAACTCTTACCCCCTTTGAGTGGGATCTTCTTTGTAGGCATTGAGGTTATGATAAGGATTAAATTTGAGTCTCAATTAGGTTTAGCAAGTCAGAAGCCTTGAACAGATAATTTACTCCATCAAAGGTTGGCATGTTCTACGGAAACCTTACAGACAAATTGACAATAGTTCAGTCTACTGCCAAAATATTGTAAAAAACGAAGTAATGTGGCACTTGTTGGATACTGGGTCAACACAAGGATTATCAAGAAAAGGCATCCTCAACAATTCTCATGAACATGATATAGTTTCTCACAAAAAAAGGCACACACACATTATGTGGCAATGTGGAAAAGCTTCATTCATTGTGGCACTATCGAGGCAAAAGAAGACGAGAAGCTTCAATCATTAATATTGGACCAAATCCTACATGACGTCGGGAAATCCAGATCTATTGGTCAATTGAGTTGACATGTTAGACTTTTCATGAGCAAGGATCGAGTAGTCAAATCCACAGAAAAATGGAGCTCTTACTACAAGTAACATCTAAACAAGGTTCAGCTATTCAATAGTGTACATTGAAAGATATAAATCATAGGACTTATGAAAGGAAAGGCTTTGTGGCCCTTGGTGTTTAAGATTCCTTTATAAATCAATTATTTTTCCTTTTTGTCGATGACATCATACATCATTCTATAGATAGAAGACTTTGATATATTCAGATTGAGTTTCTGACCCCAAACTTACAATTCAGATTTTTGAGCTACTTTCAACTTCTTTTCTTTCCCTTCCTCCTCTCACACTCCCTCAAAACTCTTTTATTTACCAGGAAGATGTTAAATATCACTGCAATAAAATGAGTAAATAGTTCAATACTATATATAGTTTAGAAGCCACATCTTCTGACACAACTTGCCATATATATCAGCATCATCTAGCATGCGCTCAATTCCTTAGTTTCTCATCCTGATCAAATTCACCATGTGTGTGGCTACAGAAATACACAAAAGTGGTTTGTTTAAAATAACAAATGTGTTTTCTTACTAAGTGATACACCAAAAGATAAGGGTTTAGAAGTTTCACTAACAGAAATAGATTTAAGATGGTAAACAGTAGACAAGGACAGAGACTCCCGAGAGAGGGGAAAAAATTACGTAGTACTCCGTAGCTACTAGCTAGCAAGAGTACTAAGTTAGAAAGGTCACCAACTTGCACCAACGTGAAAAGGGCATAAAGAATGTGAGACGAGAGAGACTTTAATTGATCGCAATCTAAATAGTTTATAAACATGACAGTGCCGTCAACACTCGGCACCGACAATAAACCATCCTGAACCAGTGACACGTAGTTCAAAAGTATAAGTATGCCTTGGACAAACCTATTGCACTAAATACTTGCGAAAATTGTCCTTCCCATTCTTGCTCATTAACAAGCAATGCTACAGACCTGTATGGAGCACTTAACATGGTAAATGTTAGTATGTAACTTTAATTGTCTTTTTCGCAATATAGGAAGTTCAGTTTTACAAGACTGTTGTGTCATACAAAATCTCCTCCAAAATTCAAATCCTTTCTGACATAACATCTTGCACTGTATATCTGAATGTGTAGTAAACTTAAACCCAAAAATGACCAAAACCTCAAACTATATCTTGTATTTTAACCGGAAAGCCTATTAATAGCTAATCATTGAACATGTGAAACCCTTCAACTTAACAAACATGGAACTTATAGGTCCAAACCACCCATCTCAAATATAGACATGTTTTCACAGCACATCGATGGATGTCAAATATGAAACATATACTCCATAAGTTGTTACAAATTCAAGAAAGCAACTCAGGTATTGAAACCCATCCACAAAGGGCAATGGCTAAGAAAATACTCTATTAAAGAATTTGTCCTGATTCATCAAAAAGCTCATAGAAGTTGACGAAGCCAATCCAAGAATAGTTAAAACTCTTAAGGTAATGTTTGGAAAAATGAAATTGATTTCATTTTCATGATTTCAATGGTAGAAATCAAAATGTTTGAATTCAATTCCAAATCCAATTCCAAAATTCGTTTGGTAAACCCATGGAATTGGATTTGGGCGAGACGGAGATGGGTCAAAGGCGTCGAATGTTTTCTATTTGAAAAACATAAATAYTGTCATAAAAAATATTTACGAATGGAAAAAATATCATAAATAAAAATATTGCGATAAAATTTGCATCACAACATAAAACGTAAATAGTGATGGAATTGAAATGACTACTATATGGAAGATATTTGAGACCCCCAAATTTTAACTAGCTTGGAATTGGTAAGGAATTGAGTCCAATTCTAATTCCAAATTCTAGAAGTTCCCAAACGCTTGAAATGTCTCAATTACGGAATTGAATTCCAATTCAAGGTTCCCAAACATACCATAAAATTTAGACATGGGACACGCTGAGACGAGTAAATCAATTGAAAATTTCAACTTTGCTCTTGAACGAAGTCACCCCCAACGAATTTTTTGTAAAGCCCACTCCCCACCTAGTAACTTGGTAAAATGCAGTTTGTCATGTCCATTACATTGTGCAGGAAGTGTAGTCAAACAATCATTCAAGGTCTCTCCAAGAACTCAAACCATCCTAAAAGTGAATTTAACTATTTGTAAGGAGCTTAATCTAAACTCTAAAGAATAACTAAAGACCCAAAGCACATCATTAAATTCCAAGTACTTTTAATTTTAAAACCCTTATTTATAAGTTCATAAAAAGATCAAATAAAGGCCCCACTTCATCTCCAATAAAAAAAAAACTGTTCTACCATGCACTAACTTTTGTCAAATACAAACATACATACACCCTGAATCCTATGACAAAGTCACTGAATCTGAAATAGTCAAAATTTTCGATTGTTTTCAAATTTTTTTCATTGTTTTCATAGTGAAGTATCAGTCATTGGATGCAGCTATCAACCCAGGTCATTCGAAAACAGCCTCTTTGTATTCCTAATTGCTCCCATAACTGAAAATCCTAGTTCGGCCCCGTTACAATGAGAACTAAGTCCCCAAATGGGCAATCAAACATTCGAAATCAAGCAGCAAAGAAAAGAGACACAAACCTCAAAAGGGGTGACGATAACAAGAGCCTCAAGAACACCAGCGCCAAACCCAGAAGCCAATCTCCCTTGATTACTAATGACACCGGTTTGGCCATCTTTAAAAGCAGACTGAAGAAGAGCATTGGTACCCATCCTAAGAGAATACTTCAATGTCAAATGTGTAGCAAAAGGAGTCAAACCCTTCCAAAGAGCCCTAACACCTTCAGTATTAACAACAGTAGTACCACAATGAAGGATACCCTTGTAATTACCAGACCTGTCAAGCTGTAATCTGGTTTTGATAACATCAATTGGTTGTAAACAACATGCCTCCATTATTCCTCCTATTGATCCTGATACTGCCTTCATGTATGCTGGTATTATCACCTTTTTTGTGGGTTTTATGTCATTTTGATCTCCCATTTTCGTCTGGGATTTTCTGGATGTAGAGACAAAAGAGAGGGAGAATTTGTGGAGATTGTTTGGTGTTGTAGTGTTGTGTGCGAAACTTTACCAACTCACAGTCAGTAGTCACTAATCGGTACTCTTTTTTTTTTTTTTTTTTTAAATAAACTAGTTTTTGAACCCTTGCACGGTACGGGTGGTAACGAAAAATATAATTTAACGTTAAAACTTACATTATTTTTGGATTTAGTAAATAACTAAATTTTAAAAAATTTTACTTTGTCTACCCATACACTTTCCATAAGTTCATGTTGCATAATTTTAGTCGAATTACTTGGCTTTTTTTTTTCTCGAATTTTTAACTTATGAGAGGTAAAACATGAAAATCGGATATAAAATTATTGTAGATTTCGTAACCTGTTTATTTACGCAATATACATTTAATTTTACTCATTGTTGTACGCTTTTAGCCATATTACGTACTCCTCGCTCTTGTTTGTTCTCCTCTTAATGCTTTAGTTATCTTCTCTCTTATTTCCTCCCCCACCCACCATCGCCTGGACAACTGGAAGTAGCGTTCACCATCACTTATCGACTACCTTGGGATTCACCAGCAGACTCTTCACCGCAGTGGTGACCACACCTAACACCTCGGACCACGATGTCCCTCTCAACTCCTATCACAGCAGCCCCCCTCCCCACCTCCACCACTAACCACCACCCTACAATTCATATAATACGGCCTCCAAATACCCTACCCCATCATGCCTCCACCATTCCATCCTCTACGTCCCGTACCTCCAGCATAACCTCCATCTCGGCCTCACCCTGTAATACCTCAGGTTTTGGGCAGTTGAGTACTCTATCGAGTGGAGGCTACTCTACCGAGTAGCTTATGTTCAGTGTTCTTGCAGTAGTTTGTTTCTTAGTTACTCGACCGAGTTGAGACAACTTGATCGAGTAAGAGGTAATCGATCGAGTATGCTAATTACTCAATCGAGTATCTGCGCTATTACGGGTTTTATACCTGGTTCGATTTTAAAGTAAAAGAGAGAGATTATTTTATATAACAACGCATCCTTCAGTTTCACTTTTACTTTTACAATTTTTTACATCGCTCAAACAATGTAAAGATCTACTCTTTTTTTTTACTCTCAAATCAAGGGTTGTGTTCGTCGTTATTTGGGGCTTTTTATACCGCTACGTTCGTCGTGTAGTGGGTAAGATTTTCATATCGTTTTTATGTTATTTCAGTGATCTTGTTTAAACCCTAATTGGGTAGATTGGGGGTTTTGGGGATAAGTTGTTGTGTAAATTGTAATTAGATGTTTGTTTGTATAGGAAGTGCCTTTGTAGAGGAGAAATTCTGATATGCCTGAGCTAGCGTTATGACTTTCATTTCAGGTAGGGTTTTCCCGACTCAGTTATTGTATAAGTAGTTGTGACGATGTGATGTATGAGCATGATTGAGATAATGATTGGTTTTC
>VHZZ01006363.1:48589-62523 GCA_009801015.1 Silene noctiflora | reverse complement strand
GGTCTTAAGGAGGATCATTCCAACATATTTAAGCTCAAGAACAATCAAAGTAGGTKACTTTGGTTGTGCCCAATGAACCGAAATTCTCATATGTAAGAATATATTTCTTCTTTATATCTTGTTTTGTTATGCATGCATCAAGATCACAATAATTAATTTGTTAATTACCATATTAGTATGGATACATCCAGTATGTAAAACCTTCAGCATGATCCAATCCAACTTCCATTTAGCTTTGTGATCTCGATATTTGCTCTTTTTGACGGGAATTAGCTAATAAAAGCTACATTTCCTACAAAATACGTTAAACACATGCAAAACATCTAGAACACGAGATTAGCTTAAATAAACACTAATAATAGTGCAAATAGATAGTAAAACCGAGCTAAAATATGGGGTAAAATCGTATATAAAATGGACTTATCAGTGATTAGTACCTGGATGCGGAAGAATTCCAATAAGATGCTAATATAAGAAGTAAATAAACCCAAATTGCAGTTGCTTGTATAATAATATAGTCTGTGAGACCGTCTCACAATAACGCCCCAAGTGTTGCGCCTCTATCGGTATCCTCACAATATGAGTATGTATGCTAGTATAAACTTAAGGGTAATTTTCTTCCCTCTTGCTCCCTTGAGAGTTTATTTTTTTATAATATTGATCATCAAACATCTCCCATTATATCTCTATATATAGGGAGTTCAAGGAGAATTTTAGACAATCTAGGATATGGAAAGTTTAATAGAATAATATTTTATTATTCTTATTACCTTTATAATTAATTTATATTAATTATAATATTGCCCAAAACTCATATAGTGTGTGACCATGTAGGACCGGCTAATACTACCCGGATCCTACTCATTTAGGACTCAGACTACAAGCGGCTCCTAGCACAACATTGTAGCCACATAGGATTAATCGGTTATACAATACTTCAGACATATGGGCATACTAACTCCTTCAGGACCCATCTCACATCATTAAGGATGAGACGGTACAATTGGATGATTCACTAACCTATGAAGAGGTACCAAGAGAGATCTTAGACCGAAAGGTGAGAAAGACGAGGAGTGGTGAGACGGTGTTTGTCAAGGTGCTTTGGACCAATCACAATGCGGAAGAAGCGACTTGAGAGGCTGAGGAGTCCATGAAAGAGCAATTTACGCATCTATTTATTAAGGTATGACTTAGGTTCAGTGGACGTAACCTTATTCTTAGGGAGTGGGATTTAATACCCGTAATTTTTGTTACATTTTGTAAGTCTTGCCATGGGTAATCACCTATTGCCAGCACCTTGGGACTAGCCTATATTGACACCTTTGAGTCGTATTGTGGGTTATTGGGTGTGAGTGTGTGAACTTTGAGGACAAAGTTCATTATAAGGGGGGAAGATTGTAATAGCCCGTATTACCAAATATGGACTCAGTCGAGTAATATAAGCACTCGACCAAGTGAGTGATCTAGTGAGTCCTTGGTGGGTGTTTACTCGATCAAGTAGGTGCACTACTCGGCCGAGTAGAGCTCACTCGACCGAGTGATTCGGTTTACTCGGTTGAGTCGAGACGGTCTGGGGAGTTCGCTCGGTTTATTTTGTTTTAACCTAGGGTTTTGGGCCTCCTATATATAGTTCAAGTGCAGTCTTTATCATAACTTTTACTTAGAAACTCACCCAAACATCTTTTTACCCCTTATTATTACATTGTTTACATCTCTTAAGAAATATTTGATGGAACTTGGCAATAATTCATCTTTTCCTGATCATTCTCTTGGTACGTTTACACTAATATTTCTCTAATTCATAAGATTAAGTCATTCTTTTCTTCTCGATCGTTGGCAATTCTTGGTGGTTTACTTGTGTAAATAACTTCTTTACTTGACCTTGTATTGACTTGTGTGTTTCTTGTGTAAAAACCATTTTCTAAATTATCTACCGTGATCCATATGATATTTCCGGTCATATGGTGAGTAGATTGATTTGCAAATATATGATGATGATGATGATGATGATGGTGGTGGTGGTGGTGGTGGTGGTGGTGGTGGTTATGGGGCCTAGAGGGACGAGTTTGACACCGGTCCGAGAGTAGCATTAGCTCCTTAATTTTGACATTAGACTTTTTATTACTTTCGCTTTGTTTTAGTTGGTTTGAAACTTGTAATTTGATAATTTTGGAACTTGGTTTGTATATATTATGACATTAAACTTAGATACTTTAAATTGGTGCTTGGTTGTGGTTTTGATCACACTACCTCGGGAAACCGAGATGATTAACATCCCCATTTATCTTGGTCGGGTAAGTGAGGGTGTTACAGTTACCTCCACTACAATGATGGATACCTATAGTGGTACCAGGCCATCACGCGTCTCATTATCAGCCCCCATAGTGATAAAAAGGAAGCCAACTATGAGAAGCAACACTAATTCTATCCTACAACCGCTGACAATGCTCTACTGTATGTCCTTTTAACCTTATATTATCTTTATGAGTGTTTAGCATTTGTTTAATATTAACAACCGATGTATTTGTTCCATTTTGTAGATAGAAGGTCATAATTACAACTAAAATCATGCTTCTCACATGCTTGATAGCCTTTCAGATGATATACCAATAGCGCGTGTGAAGATGTTGCAAGATATTCAATCAATGTCTCTTAAATGCTTGCAAAACACAAGACAACGTCATCTAATACAACCCACTGAGGTCGATCATCCCTGCCCTTCACACCAAGCGCCTCCTAGATACGAATTTCATCACTTGGAGCATAGACTTAGTCCAATCCTTGAGGAAGACACCCCTAGTTTTTCAACTTCACGAACAAAGCCAAAGAGAGGTCGCTCGAGAATGGGTTAATGTGTGAGTTTAGTTAGATAGATATGGTTAATTTGTATGAACTTTGTTTTCAAGTATGACACTTTTTTTAATAAACCCTGGAAAGGGATTAAAACCTTGCAAATAAATCGGCTTTAGTAATTTCAACGATGCGATGGTGAATAGTCGCGCCATCGAAGAGATTACTACCACCTAAGATATAAGAGTAAGCCAAAGAATGTGCAGCTCAATTGAACTTCCTACTAATAAATGACCATGAAACTGAATTAAATCTATTACACAGGAAAGAATTTATTCGATAACCATATGAAACTCGCTTCGACCCGGTTGACGGCTTCAGAACGCGTCAATAACCTCCTTGCAGTCCCCTTCCATACGCACCTCCTTGTGCTTCATCTTCTCTGCCAATTGAAGCCCTTTGAACATGGCCTTCACCTCCGCAACTCTTGGTTTGAACTCCTTCCTTCTCCGCTCCTCCCAGACCAATAAAACAGTCATATTTCCATCCTTGCACAAAACACTAATACATATCCCCTCTCCCTCCTTTCACTCCTACATCCACGTTGACCACCACTCCATTCGTAAATGGCCTTCTTCTCCTGCCCTCGACCTCGCTCACCATAGCCTCTCTCGTCCCTCTTTCTGTCATCCCGCTAGCATTTCTCTCACCAAGATCATCAAGTCCCTCGTTAAATATAACACTCTTTATTCTCGTCACGTTGCCCTCAAATGTTATATTTTTCTTTATCTCTCATATCGCCCAAACCCCCATAATAAATGTCTTAACCCCCCTTTCATTGAGCTCCCACAACACATCCTCCACCTTCTCCCTAACCCGCTCATAACCTAATGCCGACTTCGTTCAATTCCAATCCGAAACTCGCCCATAACCCAGATGTTCCTCACCCCCAAGCTCCTAGCAAAATGGAGACAAGTCTTCATCTCATACAAGCAAACAAAAGAAGTCACATTAAAGGACTTAATTCGAGATGTTATATTCGTCTTGTAGTGATAGCATCGCTGCAAAACTGCCAGAAAAATTAAAGTATGACTTTAGTTAAGTGGATTGTTGTATGAACTTTGTTATTATTGGTTATCAATAACATGAATTGCATTATTTGGGTTTTGTGTAATGGCTAGAATGTGTAATGGTTCGAATGTTTAATGGTTAGAAAGATTGTTTCTCAGGCTATTTTTTTTTTCCTAATTCCCGGTAAAAGTAGTGGATGCAAGTCACGACTTCTCTCTTTTATGCTATTTAAAAGTTACAACCATCTCCCACATTTTTTTACATAGCAGCCCAAGTCGTTGGTATAGTCCACGACTTTATGACTTACTCTAAAAAAAAAAAAAAAAAAAAAAAAAAAAAAAAAAAAAAAACTTACAGCGCCCAGGTGAAAAGGGGTAAAGCCGTTTCTCTATTTTGCCAAGTTAGAGCCACTTCTACCTAAATGACAAAGAATGAAGCCGCTAATGCAGGCCGCGACTTTGTCTGACTACGGCAAAAAAATACAATTGATGACTTAGACTGATTGAGCCCAAATAGTTTAAAATAATCCAATACTCTATTCAATACTCCAATTAATTTGTCAAATAACATTATTTTGCGAGACCCACACCCAAAATTCCAAAAAGCACACCGTGTTGCAACTAGCGTACGCTACGTCGTGTTGCAAATGTTAAATGTTGGACATTTTTATTGACACTCTCCTCCTTTCTTCTCCCACATGAGCCCCTCAATTTCGGCATTTCAATTTCTTTCGAGAATCATTATTATAATATTATAATAATATTATTTGGTGACACTTTTTTCCGTTAGAATTCCACTAAAAATATCCCTCGTTCTTTCTCTTGATTCATCCCTTGAGCTGCCTTTCTCCATCCCACGCTTTATTCTCGCATTACCTTCTTTGCTAAGGTTCTTCTCACTTTTTCCCGCTTTCTTTTTCCTTTTTTTTCTAATTATTATGATCTTTGATGTATGATTTTGCAATAATATCGAGATTAATGATTATATGTGCTGTATGATTTTGATATATTGTTGAATTGTTGTAATATGATTTCATGATTTATTGTGTTTTTCAAAAAGATGATCATATGTAAATGTAATTGTTCGTTTTGCGGATTATGTTTGCTGAGAATTTCGGAAATGAGATATTGTTGCGTAATTGTTAGATTATATATACCTAGCTTTGATGCAGTTTTCTTCTTAAGTATTTGTTGAATTGAATTTCGATTTGATCATGGTTATAGGCTAAGGAAATCATCACATTTTTTTTAGACGGGTTATGATCACATCAATTAATTTAAAATTTGTAAATTTCTATATTAGGTCGTTAACATGTGGCTGGAACTGGAACTTTTTGGGGGATGCAATTGTTATCGAGTGTTGGAACCGCCATTTCAAGTTAGGGCGAAAAATATCAGGGGATGAACTAATATAATAATTTAATAAGGTAAATTAGAAAAAGAAAATTCAAAATTTTTAAGTTAATATTTCGAGTGCTGGAACCCGATTTGGAATTAGGGGACGAACTAATAATGTAAATTTTTCAATTTTGTGGAAGTTTAAGTAATTATATCAATTTTTCTAAAGTTTGAAGTCAATATTTCACTTTTTTTTTTTTTTTTTTTTCACGGGACAACCGCCCTTGTTAATTCCCCTTAGTTTCAGAATTGGGTGTCTCTGGTAAAAGCGAATGAAAATTAAAGGTAATTAAAGTGTAACTTACAGTATTTGGTTAAGTGATTTCTCCCTCTATCCCGGTCATTCATTTTCCTATGCCGTTTTAGGATGTTTCATTCATCTGATTGTCTTTCTATATTAGGATAGTTTTTGATGGGTAATTTAGTCATCCAATTGCACTATTACCCACTTGTCATCCATTAATTACAACCACAAACGGTCTCCTCCTCGGAAAGATGTTCATGCTAAAAACAAAGGTAAACAAATGACCGGATGGGGGGAGTATAACATTGGTTAGTTGGTTTAGGTATTTAATTTCTCTTTCATTTAAAGAACAAGGTTGAAATTGTGACATGACATGGAGTTGAAGGATATGGAAATAATAAATGAGTTCTAGATGTATGCGCCATTGCATGTTTAGGCTGAGTTGTAGAAAGGTCTTGTCCTAGGAAACCGGATGGTAATTATGTTGGATATCGGTGTTTTCTTTTGCAGACATTATTGATCAGATTGAAGAAGATGTGAATATTATGTTCTTATAAATCTTATATAGGTTTCACTGCGTTCAGGTCCTGCTTGCCGTCTGCTGTAGAAATTTCTGTACATTGTTTTCATAAGCAGAGACTGATGTTATAGATAAAACAACCATGTTCGATTTTGATTTTTCGATCTCGAGGTTATTTGCTATATCAGATGCTTTTGGTCCTGTCATTTTCGGATGGCTAGTTACTGGATCGTTGGGACTTTTGGCCATTGTGTTCGCATGCCTTAAATGGCAAAGAAGAACTTCTCTAAATTGGGTTAAAGCAGCTGCTAGAGCTAAGAAAAAAGCATTGAAGAAGCTAAATGTACCTTTATCACATCATACATGGGCAGAAGACTATGGCGGCAGTGAACAGCCATCTACGTGCTGTGTTTGTTTGAGTTCTCTATCCATTTCACAAACCTTGAACACAAAAGCTGTGCTGAACACTCCTGCTCACCGCTGCGCTGTTTGTGGTGTAGCAGCTCATTTTTATTGTTCACAGTATGCAGCAAAGGGTTGTAAATGTTTTGCCCAAGCTGGTAATAGCCACGTGCAACACCATTGGTCAGAAAGATGGGTTACGATGGATGATAATCCTGATACTTCTGCGTTCTGTTTTTACTGTGATGAGCCTTGTGGCGTTCCTTTGCTTAACTCTTCTCCGACATGGAACTGCATGTGGTGTCAGCGTCTCATACATGTCTCATGTCACGCTAAGATGTCCAAAGATATGGGGGATGTTTGCGATTTGGGTCCTCATAGAGATATTATTCTTTCTCCTTTATGTGTGAAAGAAATTGACGGGGGATCCTTGAGAGGCTTTAGTTCGATCAGAGAAGAACTTATAGCATCTTCTATCCGTGGAGAAATGCGAAAAAGACGCCAACGCAGCAAAAATGGACCAGCTCGCTCTCTTAGCTATAAGTTCCAGGATGCTTCTGACTCCCCTCTGGGTTTTGTGCTTAATGGCATAGCCTCTCTGAAAAAAAGTTATAGTGAGAAAAACATGGACTTCCTTTCTAGAAATGCAAAAGCACATGCTTTAAAGGGACCTAATGCTGGATTTATAAAGAAGAAGGGTGGAACAGTGACATATGGCAAAGCCAAGAAGTACAAGCTTGTTGACCTGCCAAAGGATGCTCGACCTATCTTGGTTTTTATCAATACTCGAAGCGGTGCCCAGAATGGGCCTTCTCTCAGGAGGAGATTGAATATGATGCTGAATCCTGCACAGGTAACTAATTGGTCTTTCCGTTGCCAAATGATGCTCAACCTATCTTGTTTGTATACTTTTGCTACTTCATCTGTCCAAGTAATGGACGTCGAAAACAGTCTCAGAATTGCGGTTTTCATGAAAACACCCTATTAGTCCTTCACTATGCTTTCTTTAAAGAAGTTTGAACCTTATACCTTCTATCCTTAAATTTGTGGGTCATTTAGAATTTAGATACCGTTATTACCATGACTTGCTGAGGTGAAGCGTTCACTTTCCTATCCAGAAGTTATTGCTCAAGGGAAACTTCCTGCAGTTTTTTTGCAACTGCCATGCATTTATGGGCATGGTTGATTGTGATATGCTATCATCTTCCTTTTGGGAAGGTTTTTGGGGAATTATTATTCATAAGAATTTTCTTTCTTGAGGCTTGTAAGCAGCGGACCAGAATATAGACTTTGGAGCAGCAATACTTGTATGAGGATTTTTTTTGTCTAATAAGAGGTGATCAGGTGGGTACAAATGTACAATGAAGGGGAAAGGCATTTCAAACTTGAGGGCGAGGCTTAGCCTATCCAATAGCTAATACCTTATTCGTAACCATCAGTACCTAATAGTCTAGGTTGAGCACACCATTATTTCCCCCAACGCTTGAACAGATCCCACTTTTCTTAGTTACCCAATGTAGAGGCCGGCCTAAGGGGTGTCCATATTGTTCTCCGCCTTTACTTGGAAGGGTACATCATTTTTGGAATTATTACTAAATTTCATCATCTTATGGCAATTCGATAGGTTTCTCTTTGAACTATACTGTGATTTAGTATCATCTTATTACCTTTCTGTGTCAGGTCTTGGAACTGAATTCCTCCCAGGGTCCGGAGGCTGGTTTGAAGTTATTTAGCAATGTGCCAAACTTCAGAGTATTAGTATGTGGTGGAGACGGTACTGTTGCTTGGGTTCTTGATGTGATTGAGAAGTTCAAGTTTGAGTCACCTCCACCTGTGTCTATTCTTCCATTGGGTACGGGAAATGATCTCTCAAGGGTTCTACAATGGGGAGGAGGTTTCTCTAAAATTGAAGGACCTGCATTAAGCAATGTTTTGCATGATGTCAATCATGCAGCGGTCACAGTTTTGGATCGCTGGAAAGTTGATATCAAAGAAGAAACTTCAAATGAGGATCCCAATAAAACTAGCTCCAAATTCATGATGAACTATCTAGGTATTTATTTATCAACTCCATTACTTTTAGGTAGCGTTTGGGAACCTTCATTTCATTTGAAATGCTATATTTGAAACTTGTATTTTATAATGACATCCAAATTCAATTTACAGTGTTTGGGAAAATTTCATATTTCAAATTTCCAATTTAATTGGTGCAAGCAAAACCATAAGCAACTAGGTATGAGTGATGAAAATCGAGTATGGGCTCATAAAATCATAATCTTAAATTAATGTCTAACATAAATTCATAACTTTGTTGTCTTATATTGGAGGAAGATGGTGCTGTTAGGAGTTAGCACTTGACAGTGGGAGGGGTGGAGTAGAGTGATGAGGATTTGGAAATGAGGGGATGCAGGGCCCGTATTTCAAATGAGCTTAAATTCACTGGGATGACATTTGAGTCAAATTCAGAATATTTCCAAATACAAATAATCTGATTTGCCAAACAAGGGATTTGATTGAAATCTAGGTTTCTAAATGAAATTTATGTTTCCAAACAGACCATATTATTTTTATTTTATTTTATTTTATGTTGCTGTTACTTCAACTCTTGTGGGTAAACAATTTTTCAGGTATTGGGTGTGATGCAAAGGTTGCATATGAATTTCATGTCAATCGAGAGGAAAATCCTGAGAAGTATTACAGTCAGGTAGCCGCATATCCACATACTTCAGCCGCATAAGAGTTCTGTGTAAGAATTTGTGTCTGGTCTGTCTCGTCCAAACTTTTTCGCTCATCGTGAACCGTGAACAGTGATGTTCTTTTTCATCTTGCAGTTTTAATTATGGTCCTGAGTTTGTGCCTCAGTGGCACGTCTTTGTTGAAAACTAAAATGCAGGTCCTTGTTTTTGTTAAGATTGTCACTCGTGACTTGTCAATGCCTACCTGTTAAATTTCAACCATTTACTAGCTTTCCTTACTAAAAATTCACTTGGCTGTTTCTAAGACTGGCATAAACGTTATCAATCCCATTTTTCCTAGTGCATACCCAGTAAATCAAAGTTGAGCTGCACATGAGACTTTAAACTCGGATGTTCATGTACCATTCATTGATAGCATGTTTAGAAAGTCCAACTGAATATATAAATCAGGCAACATAAAAGGAAAAGGAACCAAAAATCTAGTTTAAATGTTTAATAGTTAATAATGTGTATTAATTAGAAGTTTTTGGCAGTTTGTGAATAAGTTGCGGTACGCCAGGGAAGGCGCCAGAGATATGATGGACAGAGCGTGTGCTGATTTACCATGGCAAGTTTGGCTTGAAGTTGATGGGAAAGACATTTCAATTCCTAAGGTACGTGGTACTCCGCAATTGGTGACATCTTCTGAAGCAAAAATCAATGTTGCCAGTAGGAACTACTTTTTGTATATTATCAGAAATTTGGCGGTCAGAATTCTGATGCTTATCACCCACATTTGCAGGATGCTGAAGGATTAATTATTCTGAATATTGGTAGCTACATGGGTGGTGTAGACCTTTGGCAGAATGATTGTGAGCATGATGATGTTTTCACTCGTCAGTCTATGCATGATAAAATGCTTGAGATTGTTTGTGTTTCTGGAGCATGGCACCTAGGGAAACTTCAGGTTTATTTTATGTACCTAAAAATCAAATAAATAATGATGTTTTCCGAATGGGTAAGAAAAATATTTGTTGAGCTGCCGTGTTGTTCATCAACATTTCCTCATTGTCATTAAAAGGAGCTTCTAGTCTTATGAACTGTAGAAAATAATATTCCAGTATTGTGTATCAGACCATGTTATAAACTAAGTGTCATAATATAAGCATTCCTCTGAAATCCCTTTGTCTCTTTCTCCTGAATATCTTCCATTGTACGTGTTCAATTGTTCCTCCAATTTGTTATTCGCTTTTCCATGTGGCATAAGTACAGATTATGCGAGCATTGATATTTTTCTTGTCCGCACAGGTTGGACTATCTCAGGCGAGAAGATTGGCCCAAGGGAGATATATAAGAATACATATTTCTAGTCCTTTCCCTGTTCAAATTGATGGAGAACCATTTATCTTGAAACCTGGCTGCCTCGAAATATCACACCATAACCAGGTATGATGTGTACCACAGAAATTTAGCCTCCCTTTTTTTTCATGTCTTCTGAGGGACACTGCCGACAGAATTTAAGTGTTCAGAGAAATCTTAATTAATTTGGCTAACGCTTGTTAGCTGCATATAACTTCTTTGGTTTTGCTCTCATTATCTAAAAGAAGTAACCTTAACTAAATTCAACGATGTTCAGCTTTAATGATTTCAGTCCAGTTTATTTGTCATACTAACACGTCATTTTGGTTGGCTTTAAATAAATTCAATTAAGTTTGGTTCAGTTTAGAGAACATTAGATGAAGAGGACACGTCTTTAATTGATTGATTTGAGCATTTTGTGACATAAATCGACATTTATGCTTGATTTGGAATTCCTGGCCTTTAATATCAAATTCTTTGTTTTTGATGTCAAATTGAGTTACTTCCTCCCATGCTCTCATCTCTTCCCCGCCCTGCTTTGCTCACTCTATCCTTCAGCCTAAATCTAGTTCACACCCATAATGTTCTACTGCTCTGGTTTTCATTTGGGGGGCTCTAAAAATCTCCTCTTTTTTTTTTTTTATTCATGGATACATGTAGTAGTTGTTGCATCTTATGCTCTAGTCATTTTTGTTCTGTAGGTGTTTATGTTAAGGAAGGTCTCCGAGGAACCTAGAGCTTATGCAGCTGCAGTAATGTCAGATGTTTTACTAGATGCCGAGTGTAAAGGCATCATCAACTCCTCTCAGAAGAGAGTGCTACTTGAGCAGATAGCCCTTCGTCTCTCTTAGTGTAAATTCTGGCAACCTTTTTTTTCTCTCTCATTCATTCCTCGTCATCTTATTTCAACAAAGCAACCTCCTCTCGAGAAGCAAAGGTACAAAAGGTACATATGTAAGCTAGCTTAGCTGATATATTCATTGTCTAGCCATACACATGACTCCATTTCAAAAGCCATCTGAATCAACTATGGCTCTATAGTTTTGGCCCATAGGAATGTAACGAAAATTTTGATGTTTTAACCGCATTAGTCGCGTATAGATTGAGATTAGATCTTGTTTTTTTTTTTTTTTTTTTTTTTTTTTGTGTGTGTAAAGGGAGCGAGAAGGGCGGTTTTGATGACGGTGGGTTTCGAACCCAGGTCGCTAGATCTTGTAATTTTGTAATTTTTGGGTACATTGGCCAGCTAATTCTGACATGAATAAATAATGTGAGGCTTATTGAATTATGGGAATTGAATAGACAAAAAGTCAAATTGAAGATTAGGGATTTGGCTGGGTATTAAACTAACCGCATCTTTCTCGAAGCAACAAACATTTTGTATGAGCTTATCTTACTAGTTAGTTGTTGACAGTTTTCATTGTTTGAGGACATTCATTCATGCTTGTTTAGTCCAATGCACTGCCTAACGTATTTGTTCTGTCCGTAGTGAAGAACGGATATCATATGCCACATGCGTGATTAGCATGTGTGAGAATCTTGGTGTAGGGTGTTCATAAGTCGTAATTAAAAGGAAGGTATAATGTCACTCCGAAATTTACTAATTTCACTTATGTTTGTAACTTGTAAGTCGGTGTATAGTAAGAAGTCTTGCTGGAGACGGTCACATTTCGTCTTTTCAAAAAGACGGGCCAAATGTCGTCATTTTAGCGACAAATGTAACCAGTACCATTTTCTAAGCTATAACAGGTTGTTTATAACATGATCACATTTGTCGTTAAAATGATAACATTTGGCCCGTCTTTTTGAAGAGACAGAATTGGTCCGTCTTCAATGAGAATTTGCGTAGTAACAAGTCTTTAGACTTCAAAAGGTGTATTTTAGTGACATTATCATTTCTCTTAATTAAAAGATCTTTCTTAATGGTTAAAACGAAAATACTTTAGATATTAGGTTAAGGGTTCGAATTCCCTTTCATATATTACACCGACTTCATGATTTTCCGAGAGATGCAAAAAAAGGGGTGCTGAATAATTCCAAGGATAAAATGAGCTGATTTTGGGATTTTTTTCTATAAATGACCGGGATACCCTTGAAGTTGCTGGTGAGTAGCTAAATGCAGCTCTTAGCATTGCTTGACCCATTAAGTTTGTTTTTGAATTTATCTTGTGGAGGAATTGTTTTAACCGTCAAGTTAATGAGATCCTTTACCTAGGAACTTTCAACCGAAAAGGAATATGTCAAATGTTTGGCCGGGATTTCATCTCAAGCCACGACCATTGTTCGAGGAACAGCGAATGCAGTAGGTAACGGCAGACGAACTTTGTTTTGGGAACACGCTTGGGTGGATGGGGTGTGTCCTTACGATCATGTTTCAGCCTCCGTACCCGAAGCAATTATGGGAATTCCAGTTAGCTAGATGTGGTGCAAACATAGTGGGTGGAAATGGGACTTGTTTGCTAATTATCTACCACAAGTTATACCCTAGAAAATTGCGTCCATCTCTCTCGTTGATGACCCGGATATGGAGGACTCGCGATACTGGAAAGGGACATCATCTGGGAAATTCTCAATAAAATCCGCATTGGGCTTAGCTTCTTACACGGGTTCGACAACTCAGCGGCCCCCAAAGATCCGACATGGCGTATTATATGGCATCTTCCAGTTCAGCAACGGGTACATATATTTTTATGGTTAGCTGCTCATGGCCGTCTTATGGTAAATCTTAATCGAGTGCATAGAAGTATGGGTGATAACCCAATGTGTCTGTGATGCCATGAAGAAGAAGATACGACCGAACATCTTCTCCGCTCGTGCTATGTTTCGCGACAGATATGGGAGCTCGTGACATAGCCTTCTATGTCTGGCTTTCCAAATGTGCTAATAACGATGTGAAAACGACCGTCGCAGATTGACCGATTTATTTTGCTATCATTTGTTGGTGAATTTGGAGATGGAGGAATAATATAATCTTTGGGTAAGATAGTGAGAACCCGGCGGAGCCACGAGCTTTTCTTTACTAGCAATTCGAATCTACAAAGCGCGCCTTTGATAAGTTTGACATCTTTATACCGCAGCCTCGATCGAATAACATGGAAATTTGTGTACGGTGCCTCCCTCCTCCGCATGATTGGACTCAATTAAATATTGATGGCGCCTCGAAAGGCAACCCGAGTCCAGCAGGAAGCGGAGGTATCTTTCGGGATGAAATGGGTAACTTTATAACTGCTTATTTTTTCTCATATGGTTTATGCTCTTCAATGAAAGCCGAGTTCTTGGCACTCATAACTGGGTTGGTACGGGCTAAGGCTCTACGTATATCAAAACTTTTGGTCCATATGGACAATGCTACTTGTGTCCAGATCATCTTGGAGGATCAACTTGTAATAATACGGTTTTCTGTGTTGTTGGGTACTCTATCGAGTAAGGCTTACTCTGTCGAGTAAGTAAGGGTGGTTTCGAAGCAGTAGTCTGTC
>VHZZ01006363.1:14753-32990 GCA_009801015.1 Silene noctiflora | reverse complement strand
TCTTTTGTTTATATCTTGTAATCACTTGTAATTACTTTAAATGTTCTGTTATCGATGTGTGATCATTACTTGCCTCGGGTAACCGAGATGGTAACGCCCTTATCTATTGAGGAAGGTCTTGTTAAGGCTCCTTGGTAGATGGGGGTGTTACAACCGGTACCAGGGACACACCCATGGTACCCACAACCCGGTGATGGCACCGCAACACCGTCCACCAAAACAGCCGGACCGTAGCCCGTAAAAAAGTACTCCGAACACACCGGTGGTACTGGGTCCGAGAGAGACTCGGATCCCCTGCCAGACGACGTGACTCAACCTCACGTGTCCCTCCATAACTCAAGCCATTAATGTGCATATCCCTCTTGGAGTGAGAAGCTCTAAGAGGTGACCCGAGCGTGAGATGGTCTCCCAACCGCCTCACGTCTCCAAAACGAGTATCACCGCTACAACTCCACCAACAACCTCCAACATCCACCACAATCACATATATCGCAATATACAACATAATATGCCATTATACAACCATCTCATGGATTATGAATCTTAACATGCCAAACATACTTATATCGACAAGTTCTCATTTTCATGTTATAATGCATTTCCACCCACAATATGAGATTAACCATCAATTATCCAATCATCATGATATGATACGATTATGCCAACACAAGAGACTAATACACATTTCCACATACATGTTATATATAATACAACCCAACCATCATAATTATCCCCTTAATGATGCAGTTAATCACTAAGCATGTTATAATGCAAATGCTTCATTCATGTGAGCCTAATTACGACATCACCAACAACACATACAATATTTATATTATTGAAACCGAGTAGGATTAACTTACCTTTTAGCATACTCCATAAGCTAGTCCAAGACAACAAGAATCCATCTCATAAAACCGTCACATCCTACAATAATCATGTAATAACTATCACAAATCATCCTACACTATAATACAAAAAAAAAACCCTTATTACTACCCCTTAATTATCCATATACTAACAATAATTACTAATTAAACAATCCAATTGAAAACCCCCAAAAATTAGGGTTCATAAGACTAGAAAGGGGTAGATCTCAACTTACAAGGTGGAAGGATGAAGGAGAAGGTGAACAATCCCTTAATCCAAGCTTGAATCCCATATAAATGTGTTTATGAGGGTTTTAGAGAGAAGGGAGAAAATTTGGGGAGATAAGGGAGAAGATAGAATGAAATAGGAGAAAGGGGTTTGCGGGTTCTTAAAACCCGTCTGACCAGCTCACTCGGTTGAGTAGCGAGTTCACTCGACCGAGTGACACATACTCGATCGAGTACTGAGCACACTCGATCGAGTGAAATCCACTCAGTCGAGTACAACCAGTTCTCAGCAATGACCATTTTTCGTAAAACAGTCATATCTCACTCGTTTCTTGGTCATTTGGGCGTGTGACCTACCGTTGGAATCGTAAGAGAACAAGCTATCACCTACAATTGGAATCACATCACTACCATATCTAGATCTCAAGTTATGACAGTTTTAAGACGACCCTTCTATAGGCGGACATTATAACAACTCCACTAAGTCTAGTTTATAGACATAATTCACTTCGTTCCGAGTAAACAAGGGTCCCCTCACGCATCCCAAGGGTCCTTTGTGGGTCCCAAAATACCCGGGTATTACAACTATTCCAACATATTTTGATATACCTTCTAATGATTTGCGTAGTGTCCTTTGAGAGGATATTTTTGGGGTTGCTATTCTCCGTGTAATAACAGATAGTTGTTATCGTAGCTTGCCCCTCTTTAGCAAAAAAAAAAAAAAAAAAAAAAAATCCATTCATGAGTCATTATGAAACTCATGGTTTAATCGTAATTCACATTGAATATGCTTTGTCAAATACTCAAATTGGTCTGCAATTAGTTTTGTATAAGATCGTTGTAGGTATTTTATATCATATTTTCCTTAGATGAGCTACAATACATAAAAATGAGCTTATTGTACGCTTGCACCCTAAATTTATTTGAATATTGAAAACAACTTATACAAAGTTATTTTCAAAAGAACCGTTAATTTGTTAAAACTTTTTAGCCGATTGGTATGTCTTGTATAACATATTTGTCTTAAAATTAAAACGGTCAAATATCACCTCTAAAACAAATTATTTGTTTATCTCTGCATTGTGCATTTATACCAACGTGCATTTATACCAACTATTCTATTTGACTCATTTTAAATTAAAAATTAATATACTTAATTATCTTAAATTAAACCGTAATTTGTTTTTTCAAACTAGATTTGATACCAGTCAAAGCCCTCCCCTCAATGTAGATTGAGGAACAAAAGTTAATAGACGGCATCAAAAATAGGAGGCAACTAATTACTATTCACCACCTTTATTTCCTTATTAGTAGTTTGAAAAATGTAGGTGTCATCATAAAACATGTAGATTTTGAAGAAGAATGGTAAAAGTTGAACTCCAAATTATACAAGAGGTAAAGGAGTGGAACATTGGTTTTTTAAAGGGAGACAATGTTTAAACAAAGCGTCTTGCTTGTGACGGGCACTATCCGTCACAAGCTGAAGACGGATAGTGCCCCTCTCACAATAAAGCAAGTGGAAGAACAAGTGGATGGAAAATAGAGCATCTATGTTTGGTGCCACTTGCATATTGTGAGAGGGGCACTATCCGTCTTCAGCTTGTGACAGATAATGCCCGTCTTTAATGAGAATTTGTGATGTTTAAAACACTAGTCAAGTTGTAGAACTAACAGTAGGCAATGTATTAATTAAAGACAATTTCATACAAGTTTGGGATTTGATGGATTTTATCGGGTCGTGATACTTTCATACTTTATCGAAAAAATTATTAGGAAAGATAATTTAATGGATTGTTTGAAATAAGACTAATTTTTAATATTATTTTATTGGTAAAAAGGTATAGCGAAAGTGGTCACCTTATGAGACAAAAGTTTGTAAAGGTGAAAATAATTTGGAAACTGCATAAATATCTGAAATTCATGAGTAGTGAGATGTGGAAATAACACAAAGGCATGAAAGTCGACCAATAAGTTTTATAAAAATGTAGATTACGTTTATAAGGTTAGTCATACACTACTGAATTGGCGAAGGTAGGATATGTAGTTAGGGGCAAAAACGTAACAATGGGTGTAAAAAAGTAATATAACTGGGCAGGCTTAATTATTCAAAAAAAACGAACGCCTTTTCAAACCTAAATAATAAAGTTATTTTGATTTTATCTAAGATAAGACTCTAGACTTAACATCAATTTTATAGGTAAAACAAGATACATTTGTCTAGTTACACCTTAAGTAGCCACGTACTCACGTTACGTACTAATATTCTCCCTCTTTGTATGGCATTCCAATTTCCTGTATTTTATGATTTTGATTTTCATCAGCTATCACCTTTCACAAGTTTGTGACATTTTACAAGGAGTCACTTAAAGGGCAAATACAAGGGGGTTGTGTTCACGTACTTATTTGTTGTGAAACTGCATGAAAACAAATTTGCGTGTTGTGTAACCTATGTTACTCAGACTCGTTTAGAAGTTTAGACACGACTATTTTTATGAAAAATATGCATAGTTCAAAATAACGTATTCAAGTGTCATACCTATGTCCGAGTGTCGAGTGTCGAGTGTTAAATACGGGTATGCGAGGGAACTAGAAGAGTCTGAGTAACATAATGTGTGACTTGTGACTTGTGTGTAGCATTGATTTCACGTCTAATTAACTCCCACACACACACTGCGTAAGTTTTACATGCAGTAATATATATGCATGAATAATGCTTGATATTTACATTATTTACCATGTTGAAATTAACACCTGCCTTGAGTTTCTTTTTGTCACAAACAATTACTCCCTCCCCATTGTGTTCCAGTGGGATTTAATGCTAAAACTTTGTTGGTACCTCAGATTGTCGATTTCAAATTTGGTGTTTATTTCTCCATTTTATTTTATTTATTAATCCCTAGTATGTTTTATTCTTTTAAGGCTTCAAACATCATTCTAGTACAAAACACAATCAAAGAACGATTTGTCTTTTTCTTTTCACCCATTTACCTTTTCTTTTTTTTTNTTTAATCTGTCATGAACAGAAATTTTGAAAAATATAGATATACGGAGTAACATATTGTAACCCTTGGAAGTGGTTTGAAAGACAATGAGATTGTACTTATCTCCTTCAAATCGAATTGATATTATAGACAAGTTTCTTTTTCTTACACTCCGTAATAATAAAAAACCAAAAACTGTAACTTTTGAACATGAAACATCAATTACATCTCTTTTAATATGCATTATACATAAGAAGCTACTCGTATTAGATTGTTGTTGTAAACAGGAACAGTATTTGGAAGATGAATTATATGCATTATGATCATACAGCAATATATATAGTGTATGTACAAGAGGGAGATACCCTAGCTTGGGAATTGGGATAAACACAAGAGATTACGGAAATTCTGCAATCTTATCAGCTGCTTCGCTATTAAACTAAGCAACAATAGCTCCAATAATAATAATACTCTCCAATTACTATTACTATTCCTTCTCTACTTCCTTAAATTGTAAACATTTTCAAAGTTCTTTTTAGTATATTTGTCTGTCTTGCTTGTGATGGTTACAAGTTGTGACCTCTCACAACCTTCGTCTCCCACTTGTCCTTTCATTTGCCCCTTTGTCTCACGTCACAAGCTTGTGACAGATTTTGTCATGACAATTGACAATTTGTGCTAGTATATTTTTAAAGCAAAATATATTCAATTCATTAAAATAAAAGGACACTAATCGTACTTGTGTGTAGTAAACAAAATTAATCTTGGAAATAAGGCTGACCTAAACTCAGGGTGTTTGAAGCCCTGGCCTGTTCAGCCATGAGCGGGTGAATCGGGTTCGATGGTTTTTGATCATTAAATTTACAAGTTTTATTGATGAAATTCAATCTAAAGCTTAAAATACTGGTATATACATATTTTGGGGCCTTTTTTTTTAGCACATAACCTTTATTTGTTTTAAGACCCCTGCCTAAACCTAATATAAGATCTTCTCCTAACAAAAATGTGTGGAATGTGTAGGATTCATGAAATTTAACCCTATAACAATTTACTTTCAGGTTAATAGGTTAATTATATCACTAAAAAACCTTTTAAAGAATAAAATGAAATGATAAACAATAAGTATCCGGTTTATTTATAAAGCGGATTCAAATACTAGCACATTGTGATAACAGGAACAAAATATTTGCAATTTCTTAGGCAATTTGTCATGGCATTTAGTATCTATTTGACTCGTTTTAAGGTTTAAAATGAATACTACCGTCTTAAACAAGAATTCGTGAATAAGAAAAATGAGTTTGAAAAAAAGTTTGAAAGAAAGTGTGGTGGAAAGAAAGACAGAAAGCTGTTGAAAAGAAGAGAAGCGAAATAGAAGGAAACTCCCCAAGACTTGTGCTGATATATCTGAACAACAAACCAATGTAAATCAGTAAATGTAAAATTGTACTACAGTATTAACATACTCACTTTCTTTCTTTCTTTCTTTCTTTCTATAGTCTGGCTCTTAAATTAATTTACTGTGTGCATTTCATTTCCCAATGACTTTCCCTTGTTTATTTATTTTGTCAGATGCTTCGTCATTTACTTCTCCATCTCACTCATTCTTCCTTTCTTCTTTTTCTTTTTTTTTTGTTTTCCTTTTTTTTTTTTAATACTCCGTAGTATATATATTTACTAATGTTAGCAACTGTATTTTTCAGAACTTGGAAAAGCTTCATTAATACTTTCCTCCTTTCATCTCTTCTTTTTCCAACTCCATGTCTCCCTTTTTTCAGGATCATCCTTTTGTTTTCTTTATTATTAATCATTTCTTCTTCATATACTCCCCCAAACTGTCTTTTGTTACTAGGCCATGTTTGGTAAACGGTAATACAAAATTAGTAGATTTCGGCCTAAATAGTAGATTGACCAACTAATCTATCAATTTCATGTGTTTGGTAAATGAAATATTGTGATGGTATTTTGGTCGTAATCTACTACAAAGTATATTTGAATCTGCTATAATAGCAGCATATTGTAGATTTGTAACAACATATTCAATTTATACATGAAAATAATATAATTGTCATAAAATTTGCTAATTACCAAACGTTTTTTTCTTAATTCTGCTAATTTAATAAGAAATCCAAACATGTTACTAAAATCTGATGATCGTATTCTGTTAACATTATCCACTATTGTAGATTTTCTTCTGTCATTTGTCAAACTTGGCCTAATCTCATTTTAGATCGATTCAGCCCAATTGCTCAAATAAGTGCAATTCAATTTAGTATCTTGAGATTTTAAGCTTAAAACTAGGGTTTTATTTTGGATATTCCCAAGAGGGATTTTAGAAAGTATGGACGGACTTGTACATTATCCTTTCTCAATAGAAAAATTGCTTTTACGGAAAAACTACATTATAATATCGAAAAAATGATTGTGGTTCATCCTTTATAGTTTATTTTGGGTCAAGATGAGAAAGAAATGAATAGAACACAGGAAGCAGGGGCGGACCCAAGGGGGGTCCGGGTGGGCAGGTGCCCCTCATAAAGTTTCAGAAATAAATATTTACAAGTATCTATAGTCCACATTAATTTAGTGTGGCATAGTTGGTAGAAGTGTGAGAGTTTTATCTAGGAGATTGAGGTTCGATTCCTGTTACTTACAAATTTTGATAATTTTATTTTTTGGCTATTTCAAATAAATATGAAAAAATTGCTTGATACATGATTCAAACCCATGACTTTTAGATGACTTACCAAAGTCTAAACCATTGAATCACTTGCATTTTTTTGTTAAATTTAGTACTAAAGTGTATTATATTCTATAAAAGAGGAGTATTATTTTTACATAATTATAATTTTAAGTATCTTAGAGAAAACATTATCTTTTAAAAAACGATATCTATAAAACCAATTATTTTTTCATTGTTTTACTTATATATAATAACTAATTTAGAGACAAAAAAACTTCAAAATATAAAAATGTTGTCTTAAACACGCGTAAATATTCGTGTCAAAAAAATTTTAGTGCCCCCCTAACACTAAATTCCTGGGTCCGCCACTGACAGGAAGACGTAAGTTTGAAACTTATATAAATGATAAATCAGTCTCTAATCATAGAAGTAAGGTTGTATCCAATATTCTTACCATAATATTATCAAAGACGTACAGCAAGTTATAAATAAACACACAAGGCAATAACGTATGTGGCATAGTAATGATTTAGAGTTAATAGTATGGCGTCACTACGTTACCTGGTGTTTTTGGGTATGGTAAAATACATGAAATCTAAGAAACGAGGAGATCTAAAGAACAACACAAAATTGTTAATTGTCAACATCTGTTAATATTATCCTGTCAATGTCAAAATTCCAAACATTTGTATACTGTGCATGGTTTAATCAATTTAGTCTGTGATTCACTATCTAACTTTGTTCACCACTACACTCTTTGTATCTTCTTAGATGGTTCACTCATTGAGTGCACCATCTAATTCCTGTATTTTCCTCCCTTTTTGTTGTATGCTTCTTTAGAATTGTATTCTTGAATGCATTCATCTATCAACTTTCGATAAACGAGCCTGAGCTACTTTACATTTTACAAGTATTTTATGAGATATGAAATACGATACTCTCTGTTTTACTCATTTCTTTACGTTGATTTTTTGCACGAAACCACGGAATTGAGAGAAAACATACTTTAAGAAATATAGAAAACGAGAGAAAGCAACAAATGATAATTGTGTTTAGATTTTGAAATTAGGTGTCAACTACTCCGTATTACAGTATATTAATCAAGATAAATGTAAACCTATAGTTAAAATTTCTAATGTTTTTCTACCTTTCTCTTGTTGTCTTGCAAGTTCACCCTCCCTAATTTTCACTTGCATTATATCCCCTAATCTTAGTTCTAGTTTTGCAACAAGCTTAGACGAGATTAAGAAAACGCAAATAAACTACGTGGTAAAAAACATCAGTGTACAAAAATTTCATCTGCAATATGATTTGTAAATCGTAATGCATACAATGTAGCTACTTGTATTTCATAAACTAAGGACCGAACCAAAGAGGTTTTAACCTAGTGATTAAGATGGAGGTATTGTGAGTTGTGACAATAAGTCATGACTCATGAGTTTGAATCTCCAGGTTCCAGCGCTCTCTCATATAATGTACTGACCTTGCGCCTCATCTAAATTAATGTTTTTAATAGACAATTTAGGTTTTGGGACTAAAATTTTACCCTGCTTTAATCATTTGTTTAAAATTGAATAAAAAAAAATAAACTAATGACTCGAGGATAGGAAGTATTACTCTTTTAAAGCTAAATCGTCGAATTGGCCTATTTTTCATGTTTACGGGATTTGAAGCAATTACAAATAGCTGCAATATTTGGTACTTGGCAAATCTTTGTGTAATTGTCTCAGGCGCAACTGCGCAAGATACCATATGCATATGCGTACAAAAATAATAATAATGATACTCTTAATCATTCCGTCATGATTTTTCACTTTTGTCTTTGGTTTCTCAACCAATTACATCATCATCATCAACATCAACAAGATAAAAACAAAATAGTTCTTGTTACAAAAATGATTTGAATTCAATAATCACAAATCAGTATAATATATGAAAGAGTAATTATGTTTCATAAATAAAAGTTACAATTATCTAATAATTCTTCTAGTTTATTGCTTGTAAAACTCCTAAATACATTCCCCTTGTTGCATGTATTGCATAATGAAAAAAGAATAGCAAATTTAAAAATGACTGCTAGTAAACTTTTTGATGAAACATTTCAAATTTTAACTTCTGAAGAAGTAAAAAAAAAAAAATTACTTGAGCAGTAAATTAGAGTAACTATAGATAATCAGTGCAATACATTAACCCTTGGATGAATATGAATTTGCACAAGTTCCCGAAACACGCATGAATATGAATATGAATATAAAGCCAGCTGTGACTTGTGTGAGCTGTATGATTTAACTTTTATTTGTCAAATCAAACTACATATCAATCAATTAACACAACAAACGTTACTTTACAAAGTAAACAAATCAAAGATCTATGAAATTGAATGTTGACAAAATATTCAACAATATCTACCCAAATAAATTAAACACATTTATGGTATATGGATAAACCTTGATGAAAATCATGAAATCTTTACAAGTTGTATCAAGATCTGAATAAAATCTGACTTTCAAAAATATTTATACCCTTTTTTAACCCTCAAAAATAAGACCGTCTTTAACTTAAAGACGAGTATTCTCACACCTCATTAAAATAGAGGTGTAAATAAAAGGGGTTCTGTGAAGTTTTAAGTTAAAACTTTCTTAAGCAAGATCAACTTTTATTTGATAGTGAATAAATCAAAGGGTAAAATTACACTTACCTGTTGAAGATTATATTGAAGAAATGATGGATTAGGTAAAAGATTATGAAGCAAAGAGTTGAAGGGTTGAGAGGAATGAAGCCTGGTCCGAGAATCATTTAGGGTTTCCATTACTCTTCATTTTATTCTATATAATTGCAGTAGTATAGAACAATTAATAAAGAGAAGAAACAACCTTGATGATCTCGAGCCAGACAACATCCCCCTCAACCAAACCCTTCACATGAATTATCATTTAAAACCGTAATTTTATGCATACAACATTATTTGAGGGGAATGAAGCCTGGTCCGAGGCCTTGTAAACTTACATCGTAATCATAATCATAATCGTAATCATGAATCGATCAGATGAAGAGATGAATAATAAAGCCTCGAGCCAGCCAACATTCCCCTCAAAATATTTCACTTGCATATTGAATTGATTAGGGTTTTGTAGTGTTTATCTCTCTAGAAGATAGAATGAATGAAAGAATGAAACCCTAATAAAAATACACAAAAACAAAGAGTGGCTGCCCTCTTTATAACAATAATAATAGGAGAGAGAGAGAGAGAGAGGGGGTAATTAAAGGGAGTCAGAGTAAAAAGTATCAAGTCAAAGGCAGTAAAACAAGGCTAGGTAGGTATTAGCTATAGAGGAACAACACAAATAAATCTACCATTTACTGAGGTCACTAAATCTCAGTGCCTAATTGTGCTTTGGGAATTTGCGTTCACTTACTTTTCTTGTTTTATAATTATTTTATTTTGTAAGATTTGATTCATGTTACACTTTAGGTTGCAACATACTAGAGTAGTTGTTAATGAGTTGTTAAGGAAGTACTCCGTATTGGATTACATATCATGTGATTAAATTTCGGGATATGAAAATAGTAAGTCTCCCTTAAGACGATATTATCTATTTTAATGTTAAAATGGGTTAATTACATCTCACATATGTATATAAAAATGAATAGGAAAAAACAATATATTTATTTTATATATACAAGTTGTATGATATTTGACTTATTTTAAACTTAAAACGAATATTATCGTATTAAATGGAAATCTGTGATATGGAGAATCAGCAAATCATGATTCTTGATAAAGAGGTTAATCAAAATGATTTTATGCCCAAAACAATAATAAGATTATCAAGTATGGTGATGTTATCTTTTTGGACACACTTTGATAAAATTATATCAAGTGTTAAAGGACTTAAGATTGCTTGTTCCCTGCTAATAGTAAAAGGATCATTTATAAAGGAGACTCGTAAAAGTTTACCGGTGATTTTTTATACTTCTAGATTTCCGGAATATCAACATTCACTTTTATATTATACACCTTATTATTAATTTAAGGTTAGTAATATACTTTCTGCTAACTTGAGATAAAATTTTATATATAATTTTATATATGAATGAATATTTTTTTGGGGGAAGTTTTGAACATTTAATAAACAGTGCTCAACGCAAGGTTAAGTTCACTAAGGGAGCAGGTTAGGGTAGAGTGACATGATTCATCTACGTAGTAACAACGTCAAACATACAATAGTTTGATACAAAAGTTGGGGGAAATTTCCAAATAAAAGTCATCCTTGATCCAAGCCTTGGTTTTTTGAATCAAATTTTGTAATCCCATAAGCATATCCTATCAAGTACCGCGTAACTTGAATTTGTTAGTAGTCTATTAACAATAAGCACATTATGAAAGTGTTTTTGGATTACCTTAATGTGTGTTTGGCCTGACTTTTAAGAATGTTTTTAGACCTAAAAACACTTTTTAGCCAAACACACCATTATTTAAAAACTACAAAGAAAATTTTCAAAGCCAAAAAACCATATTTTTGCCCATAAAATCAGAAGCAACAATTTAGTGCTCCTACTTTTGAAAAACACTTTTAAAAAATTAAGCTTGAAAACCAAAAACTCATTTTAAACAAGTTAGGTCAAACACGCTTAATCTTTGGTAAATCGGATTTGTTTGGATAAATGTGTTTATAATTACTAGATAATTTGATCCTCATTCTCATTAAAGTATCAAACATGTATACAAAAACTTGGATAAAACTGTTGAACAACAGAATGCTGTTCCACCAAAACAGGAACCGAAGCCTAGTCTTCCTCCTATTGTTTAGCTTATTGTTTTTCAGTTATGTAAATATTCACATGTGTACTATTCTTTCTCCTACTCTTTAGCAATTAGTTCCTAGTTATTAGAAGCATAGTTCACCTACTGTAACTATATATATGTAGTTTGTACTTCAGTTTTAATATGAAAAACACTTAACAACTTCTTCTTATATCTTATATGGTATCACGCCTTTATCGATCCTAACCACCATCCTCGTTGTTTTTCACGCAACCGCTATGTCGACCCAACAAAACTCTCTCATCCCCAATGCCGATGAACCAAACAAACCACTTATCTCTATCTCCTTTCCAACTTGTATCAAACTTACACCATCAACCTATCGTGCTTGGCAATACCAAATCACTCGCCTCCTTCGCGGGTATGGCCTTTTCTCCTACCTCGATGGAACCAACCCACCTCCACCCACCACCATCACCCCTGCTGCAACCGAGGCTAAGCCTGACCCTGATCCGGTTCCCAACCCAGCCTACACCACTTGGTTCAAGCAAGACAATCTCATCCTAGGAGCCCTAGCCGGTACCTTACACGAATCCGTCGCTACGATAATCCTTGATGCTAACACCTCACACGAGGCATGGCAAATCCTTGCCAAAACCTATGCTAATCCTTCTCGAGGACACATCCTTCAACTCAAGGATCGTCTTCGTCATCTCATCCTCGGAGATAGCACCATCTCCGACTACATGCTTGCCATAAAATCATGCACCAATCAACTAGCCCACCTTGGCAAACCCATGGATGCCGAGGATATTATTGCTCAAATAATTCAAGGTCTTCCACCTGTGCAATACAAAACCGTTATCGATGCCGTTCGCGGTCGAGACACACCAATTTCTTTTGAGGACTTTCATGAACGTCTCATCCAACAAGAACTTGTGGTTAAACGAGAACCTACCATCACCACTTTCCCACCCACTGCCAACGTTGTATCTCGCAACTACAACCACAATCGTACCTATCGGCCTAACTACCATCACAACCGCCTCCTCGATGCTGGAATTACTCATCTTACATCTCCACCACACACACCCGAGCACAATGATTTTGCCGAAAGACGCCATCGACACATCGTTGAAACAGGTCTTGCGCTCCTCACTCATGCTCAAATGCCCAACCAATTCTGGCCTTATGCATTTGCGACGGCCATATACTTAATTAATCGTCTTCCAACAACCACTCTACAAAATAAAACACCCTACCAAATTCTTTTCAATCAAGACCCAAACTACAAAAAACTAAGACCATTTGGTTGCCTTTGCTACCCATGGCTCAAACCGTATACTACTCACAAACTCGACCCCAAATCCACTCCATGTGTCTTTGTTGGTTATTCCAACACTCAAAGTGCGTATCTATGCTATGACCCCGTCACCCAAAAATTATATACCTCCCGTCATGTCCGTTTCATTGAGCATGTTTATCCATACACCCAACTTGCCAAGACCAAAACCTCATCCCTTCCCTCCGCTGACAAATGGTGCGAATTAGCTCTCCCCTTACTTGACCCGTCTCTTCCTATCCCACACACTCCTAATGTCACCAACCGTCCTCCCACACCTGAACCCGAACCCGCTTCTCCCTCACCTAACCCGCAACACTCTTCCCCACCCGAAACAGACCCCACTCCTCCCTCCTCTGCCTCGCCAGCAACTCCCTCTGCCCCTACCGCTGCCTCCCGTACCTCCTCCCCTAACCCCACTACACCCTCGGCCTCTTCCCCTCCCCCACCTCCACCTCCTCCACCTTCTCGTCCTGTAACCCGACTTTGCAACAACATCGTAATGCCGAACCCGAAATATGCTAAAGTTGATACTCTACCCACCTCTCATGTCACCCCCACCACAACTAAACAAGCCCTAGTCGATCCACGGTGGCGCAACGCAATGGTCGATGAACACCAAGCTCTTCTACGTAACGAAACCTGGACCCTTGTCCCTCGCTCCCAAGCTCAAAATATTGTTGGTTGCAAGTGGGTATACCGCGTGAAGTACAACCCGGATGGTACTCTCAAACAATACAAAGCACGACTCGTTGCCAAAGGTTTTCATCAACGGCCCGGTGTCGATTACTCGGAAACATTCAGTCCCGTAATCAAACCAGCCACCATTCGTCTTGTCTTATCAATAGCCGTTGCCAAACGATGGTCCCTCCACCAAATTGATGTCAATAACGCCTTTCTCCAAGGTAAACTCACTGATTCTGTCTTTATGGACCAACCACCAGGGTTTATAGACACGGATAGACCCGACCACGTATGCCACCTTCGCAAAGCCATTTACGGCTTAAAGCAAGCCCCGCGTGCTTGGTACACCGAGCTCAAAACCTATCTTTTAAGTCTAAATTTTACAAATTCAGTTTCTGACCCATCACTATTTATTTCAAATACCAACCACATTGTTTTATTTGTTCTCGTCTATGTTGATGACATCGTTGTAACCGGACCAAACCCGTCACACATTCGCACCTTTATCGGTGAAATTTCACGCAAATTCTCCTTAAAGGATCTCGGTCCACTATCATTTTTCCTTGGCATTGAGGTGACTCCAACCAAGAATGGCCTTCACCTTAATCAAACCAAATACATTTCCGATTTACTTCACAAATTTAAAATGAATGAATGCAAACACGCAACCACACCCATGCTAGCTCACCCTCCGCTCGTTAAAGAACCCAACGAACCCATTGAAAACATTACAGATTATCGAGCCATTGTTGGGAGTCTACAATATTTATCCTTAACTCGCCCCGATATTGCCTTTCCCGTAAACAAGCTAGCACAATTTCTCACTCACCCAACCTCCACACATTGGCTCGCTCTAAAACGTGTCCTACGATACCTAAATGGCACACTCCACCTTGGACTTCACCTCCACCACTCCACACCTCTTAAGCTCCACGCCTACTGCGACGCGGACTTTGCAGGAGATTCCGAGGATTACATCTCAACCACTGGTTATATTGTTTATCTCGGTAAAAATCCAATTTCGTGGTCATCCAAAAAACAGCGAGCTCTGTCATGTTCCACTACTGAAGCAGAGTTCAGAGCCGTCGCTGCCACCTCCTCGGAGGTTCTGTGGCTTGTCTCTGTCCTTCATGAGCTCGGCATAGCTCATCCCTCGTCGCCTGTTATTTACTGTGACAATCTCTCAGCGACACACTATTCGGCGAATCCCGTATTCCACTCACGCATGAAGCACTTGGCCATATCGTTTCACTTTGTCAAAGAACAAGTCCGGAAGGGTTTAATCCGTATCCAACATATCAATGGAAATGATCAATTAGCTGATACGTTAACAAAGCCGCTGCACAAACCACGATTTCTTACTCTTTCATCCAAGATTGGTCTCCGTCTCCGACCATCCATCTTGCGGGGGAGTGTTGAACAACAGAATGCTGTTCCACCAAAACAGGAACCGAAGCCTAGTCTTCCTCCTATTGTTTAGCTTATTGTTTTTCAGTTATGTAAATATTCACATGTGTACTATTCTTTCTCCTACTCTTTAGCAATTAGTTCCTAGTTATTAGAAGCATAGTTCACCTACTGTAACTATATATATGTAGTTTGTACTTCAGTTTTAATATGAAAAACACTTAACAACTTCTTCTTATATCTTATAAAAACAATCTTCTTAATTCATGAATTAACCCATTTTCCTATAAATTCAAATCTTATAAGTTCAATCCAGATTGTGTAAGTTTAGTTTAGAAAAGTTCAACTTCTATAAATTCAATTTAAACTCAATAAATGTAGTTCAGAAAAATTAAAATTTTATAAATTTAATTCAAAAAAGTCCAGAAAAATGAAGTTAAAAAGAATGTAACCTAACTTATCATAATAGCACTTGTATATGTTAAGACAACTTTTAATAAGTGTGTGGTTGAAACTTGAATAATGTCTCCATTTTGTACATTTGTTTTTATTTTTGAGGTTTCATTTGAAAATTGAAACGAATAGAAAAAGAGGTAATAAGTGCATGAAGTGATAAGCTCTTTATTCGGCATTCATGCTCCCCAAATGACCAACTGGAGAAGGTAAATAATGAAGTTATCAAACAGCCTTTTTGGTTGTAAAAGGTAACTTTTTTGACAACGTAAAGGCACATCCGATACATCAGTTGAAAAATGTCACTTTTTTGGTCGTCCAGTTATCCTCCAAAGAATCACATTTACCATTTTGAGGTCAAGCTCAAAGAATTTACTTTTTGTTGACCGTGGACTCACTCTAAAGGAATAGTTTTTAGAAAGCCGTAAAACTATTCATATAGCTTAGGTACTTGGGTTCTCCGGACGTACTAGTCCGTTTGAAGATTTCAGACGGCCTTGTGTAAATATTTTTATGGTAAAATGTGAGAATTTAAGGGCATTAGCAATAAGGGGTTTGTCAAGGGTTTGTAGATGACATGTCGAGGTTTGTCTACAAACCCCATATTGCTAGAGATAGGTGTTGAGGTTTGTTGATAAGAATGGTTACTAGATAGTATACGGGTTTGTAGAGTGATTTGGCCAAAAATTATGTGAATGTAATTATGTGAATGCAATTATGTGGGTCCTATAATATAAATCTTGGAAAGGTTTGTCTATTGTTAGGTAAAGGTTTGTTATTGAAAAGGTTTGTTAGGAGTTTGTCTATTGTGGATGCCCTAATAAAGACAAAATGTTGTTACTAGTGTTTGTTGTTCAGGTAACTTTTTGACAATAAGTGGTCATATTTGGCTGTAAATGAATCATATATGACATATTTGAAACTTTCAAAAGAAAATGAGCGTCTGAAGGGAGACGTTTTGATTTTTAAATGGTACTGGCAAATTATAAGAAAACACAATAACAAGTATAGCTATATAAAACAGACATTTTTATCGTCACTTAACTCAGTTCATTAAAGAAGTATATATAAAAAAAGGTTAATTAAAAATCAATTGTTGCCG
This sequence comes from Silene noctiflora, assembly GCA_009801015.1. NCBI lineage: Eukaryota > Viridiplantae > Streptophyta > Magnoliopsida > Caryophyllales > Caryophyllaceae > Silene > Silene noctiflora. The sequence continues at coordinate 16,485 of VHZZ01006363.1, read as the reverse complement.
TAGGATCAGAGTAACACATAAATATGATATGGATCACTCATATGCGTCTTTAATGTGCGATATTATATTTGGCGGTGATATGGGGTTCAGATAGTCCAGAGTTATTTTTCTCATGACTAAATTTTATGAATTTGAGTGTTTTTTTATATAAACCTTGTCGTCGGTTAATAATTGTAATCTAGATTAAGTTTCTGACATGCAATAACTATATGCATATTCAATCATAATAATAATTACTTTTGGATCAAACTTACTTATTATTTCTATTATCTTTTTTTTTTTTTTCTTTTGAAGTGTCTAAGTTTGGGTATTACTTTCCCATAGACAATAAAATATTAAGGTGTAATACAGTGTAATACAATAGCACGTATGGGTATAATGAGACACAGTTCAATAACTTAACGAGTCAAGCGAAACTAATGCCGACTTGTCTCCAAAAGTTTGCAAATGGCTCGAACATGTGTATCTAATTAGATAACATATTGCTTTTAGTCGTAAAAATATTAAATCATGATTATATCTTTGTGTCACCTTAACAAATATTCTCATTGATTTGCCCTTTTGTTTTGTAGTTTAATAATCTAATTAACATGTTCTAGTCTCATAACGAACATGTATAAACTGAATGCGGAAGCGATAAAAGAGTTCGATTATTGATCCTCCAGTCATTGCTTGAAATATAATGAATAACTCGAATTCTTAATCCTCGGATCGACTAGATTTTCAAACCCTCAGACTCACAATTTAGATGGTATTTTCTTAATGAGGTAGGCTTGGTGAACCGTAATCAGAATAAATATGTTCCCTATATATAGACTTTTTTATAAGTTCTTATTTTGGTCATTTTTCTTACTTCATTTATTTACATTCTAATCCGTTTCACACGGATTCGCGTGCCCTTATATGCATTTTGCCTCCCAATTTCATGTACTATGACTGCTCGTCTTATTCTGTAGGACTCGAGACGGAAGTGTGGAAATAAGAGCACAAGGGCCGGTTTCAAGACTTAGAAGAGAAGAAGAAAAGAAGCTGAAGAAGGGTTCTCAGCCGGTCAGGCACCGGCCTGCTGGCTAGGAACCACCACACCTGGTCAATGTGGAGAAGAAGTTACAGGATCTCCCAGCCGGTTAGGCACCGGCAGCCGGCCGGCTGGGAGTGCAGGGAGACTTAATACTTAAATATTTTGGAGGAAACTTACATAAAATTCCCAGCCGGTCAGCCCACCGGCAGCCGGCTGACCGGCCGTGCGTACCCTATGATGTCTTTCCTCCAACACTTACAGAAGACTCCCAGCCGGTAGGCCAACTGGCGGCCGGTCTACCGGCCGTGCACACCTGGTGACTTCCAAATTGCACAAAACTTACAGAAACTTCCCAGCCGGCACGACCACCGGCGACCGGTCAACCGGTTGGGAGTACCTGAAGACGCTTTGAAGCCCAATTCTATTTTTTGACCCACTTTTGTAACAAACTATAAATACTCTCCTCCTTAATTGTATTGACACACAACCCTAGATCTTAGAATTACCTTATTTTATGCAAGTTTACCTAAGTACTCTCTTAATCTCCCCTTAATTATAGCTTAATTTGTAACACCGCCATACTCCAGAGTGCCTTACCAAGGCCACCTTAGGTAAGAAGATGCTACCATCTCGGTTTCCCGAGGCAATGATAATCATAAGACAATAGAGAAACAACTTAAATAAAGTATTTAAACGATTACATTGTTTCTC
>VHZZ01006362.1:55845-68480 GCA_009801015.1 Silene noctiflora | reverse complement strand
ATAAAATACAAAGTATACCCTGTGAACCTATAAGAGATTTATACACGTTATCACACTAACTGTGGAGGACACTGGCTCCAACAATATTTCCATATTCAAGTTCTACATTTTCATACGGTAATTCTACTTAGCTTTTGTTTTGCTTATGTTATTTACATTATAGTTTTACATATTGTTTTCATTTTCATTTCTATTTAGCATTTACATTTGTTATCATTTTCACATTTACTATGATTAGCTAATTTCTTCCTAGTCTAGGGATTGGGGGAGCCATGCATAATTGGTAAATAAACAAGTTGTTAAATTAGTTGTTATCTCATCATGTCTATCACATGTTTCCTTTGTAATGTTAGTCTTAGATTATTGGCCACAATCCTTGACTAAATCCGTTAAATTCATATCTATAAGTCGAGAGTCACGGAAATGAATTAGACTAAGCATGTGCAGTAGAACGACCTAGTTCGGCGAGAGCGTCTGAGACCCAGTCTAAGGCTTGACACTAAAATCGAGAGGTGGGTGTCTCTAGGCCTAGATGATAGACTTTTTTTTTTTTAACTTACTAGTTTAATATCTATATAAATACCAATTTGCATATGTGAACCGACCTCCTAGATTTTTTTTATTTATATTGTTTACATCCTTATAATCTCCCAACCAACATACCAAATTCGTGACCGACTTAGATAGAATTCAATCCATAACAACTTTTAGCAACTCCCGTCTCCTTGTGGATTCAACCCCTACGTACTACAATTATTTGTGCCACGTCATGGGATTTATTTTTGATAGGTGTGCGATCGCCTCATCAGTTAACGCTACATTGGCGTTTGTCACGACTAGTGCCTTACCATTGCCTTCCGAATTTTGACTTTGCCCTGACGCTGTTACTATATTTGCCTTCCAAGGTTGTCTTTCTCCTCCACGTCCTGCTCCACGGCCACGCCAAGACCTGCCTCTGCCACGACCACGACCAAAACTTGCTGGATAACCATCCTTACCCCAACAATCGTCCTCTGTGTGTCCCCACTTCTGGCAATGAGTACAGCAGGGTGGAGGTACATATTCCTCCTCTGTTGCATCATCACCTCTATGTTGCCATAGTTGGCGTCCACCACGGTTGGTCGATTGGCCTCTTCTTATTGCAAAAGCAGCCTCATCAACACACACTTCTTTACTGCGCACAACTGCTTTGTGTCGCTCTTTTCTCAAGACAGTACCATAAATCTTGCTCAATGATGGTATTAGCTCTTCCATCAGGATGTTTGAGCGGAGAATGTCGTAAGTCGTATCATTCAAGCCCATGAGAAATTGATGCGGTTTTTCTTCCTCCTTTTCCTTTAGAAACGACGTCGCTGCCCCACATGTGCATTTGGGTACCTTACCGTAACTCGCCAATTCGTCCCAAATCACCTTCAATTTGGTGTAATATTCCACCACTGATAATTTGCCTTGCTTCAAATTGTTCAACTCATATTTGAGTTGATGTGCTCGCGGTGCGTTCCCGGCCGCATATCGTTCTTGAAGTTCGTCCCAAATCTCCTTGATCGTCGCAAAGAAGGAAATACTGGAATGAAATTTTGGATTCTTCATGCTACGTGCTCAAGACTTTCTTCACCAGCTCCCGTGGCTGGTTCAGCTATGCTTCTATCGAGGAAACGTAACTTGTTCTTGGAATCGAGCCCTATTCGAATGGCCTCGACCTAATTGTCATAGTTGTCACCATTGAAAATAGTCTGTGTAATCATGATACCCGTGAATTGTCTGATCGATGAAGCTACAAAGGAGATGATTGTGATATGAGAACCACCTTGTCCTTTGCACCGCCTTCATTGCCCTGGCCTTTCGTCATGTTATCTTCTCTTCTTCTTCTTCTTGTTCTTGTTCTTGTTCTTCTTCTTTTTTTGCGTGTGTGTGTGTGTTGCTAACCTAGCTCAGGATACCAGAGGTTACATGGATATATATATATATATATATATATATATATATATACTCAAGCTACGTTTCCTAACTCGCAAGCTACATATCTAAAACCCTAACGATATAAGGAAAGTAAATAACAAACATATATTTACATGTGAATAGGATCCCATAATATCTTCAATAGGGTATTTTGGTCAACTTTGACAAAATCCTCATCCCACTTCTTAAGCTCATCATCGTCACCAACTGTTGTTGTTGTTGTTGTTGTTGTTGTTGTTGTTGTTGTTGTTGTTGTTGTTGTTGTTGTTGTTGTTGTTATCTAACAGGTGCTACATTCACACCGTCCGTCTATCCTGAACCTGGGGCAAGGGGTGAGTGAGTGGAAGATAAACTTATAAATCAATGCTCCATCTCGCTGTCAAAATCAGGTTCGAAACAATTCTGGTTCGCTCTGGCCCGCAGCATTCAGTTGGCGCGCAACCCATTTCATGTGAGAAGTCTACTCTATTCCCAACTCAATACTCGTACTGTCAACGATTACGTTGCACCTTCTCTTACTCACCCACAATCCAAGGTCAAGGGATATGACACTTGAATACAATTATTAACATGATCCTCGGTTTGCTCACTACACAGTTCATCAGTTACCATCCCATTCTATACTTAGTTAATACAAGTAATTGTCAACTAGTGGCCTCAAACAGGTGCACAAAATAAATCCATCAGATGAGAAAGTTTATATAAAAAAAAATATGGGAATCTGATGGCATACATAACCATACTCATATTGACGCACATATACACCACATTATTTTTTTTGGTCAGTCAGTAAATTCCAGTATAAGATCGTAGCACACTAAACATAACTACACCTTTACACACACTTCTGAATACACATCATTACCCAAATTGATCACGTTTAAGACATATACATCAAATCCTTCCAATTACAACACAGACTTTGTTTCCAATTAAATCATTATTAAACTACTCATGCCATCACACAAGCTATCAATTTTCATTACTAGACATGTCATACTAAATTAATGCAAGTCACATAATTCTTTCATTTTAGTATATTTCATACTTGTACAATTATCTCAATTTACATGCTACACTTAAAACAATCATACATGTTATCACAAGAATCACTCTTCTCATAATTAACATTATGTTCAGTAAACTAACCTCACAAATCGTTGTATTATCACCCATGCTCATACTATTCGCATTAAACATTATCATACCAGGTCTATCACACACCACAGTTTGATCGTTCACACTTTGTGCTTCAAACTTTTCACTTTTAACTTAAATTAGAATACTATCATACAATTACCGCGCTTCACATGCTATCATATACTCATGATTGTCAAGCAACTAGATCAAAAGCATTACCCATATACGTGTTTGAAATGGAACATGTTTCTTCTTATAGTCATGTATTGCACTCGTCAACAGATTAAACAGGTCCCCACATCATTAATCAGGCATATTACACTAATACAATGCACGCGAAAAGAAAAGGTGAAAAAATATCCACTCTCAGTCACCAAGTCGATCAGTTTCGCGAGGATACATCCTAAGTAAAGAACAGTTATATAAAAGATATCGGGACTTAGCAGAGCATGTGTTCACACACACACACACATATTTACCAAGCAATAACATATTCCTTATAATCAGAATATTGTCATGCCTGATATCACATTTTCAAATAATTTACAGAAATATTTAAAACATGGGTTGCTCACAGGTTCTGACAACTATAACTTTTAGCGTAATCACGTACTCCATACATGTTGGTAGGTTGACATACTTTTCATATCACTTAGTCATAAGGTCGAAACATAGAGATAAGGTTCCAGAATTACAACGTAAAGATTTATTTGTCATCAAAACACACATACATTTATACTTAATCAATTAAATTTACAAACTCGTTAAATCAAGCATTTGTCATTCCATTTCATACCAAACACTGTCATTTCTTTCTTTTTGTATATAAGCATAAGTTTTACGCCATCCATATATTAGCACCCATTACATACCATTATGTTAATAGGAGTAGCAAAGTAAAATCCAATTCCGTTATTATCATACATATATATGTCCAGGTGACGGGAATGAGTATATCATTTTCATCATGAATGTGCACTTTCGAAATATAGTAGCAAAATCAGTGAATTCATAATGCAACTTTTATTTACATCTCATGATGATAATACATTTGCAAATGCCATAAAACATGTTATCACTTCGAAAAATCACAATTAAATAACTGCTTAACTAAGTGATATTCCATTATTATTTCTAGAAAATACAGGGAATCAAGGAGACGAGGGATTTGGAATCAAGTCCTAACTGTATTCCATCAAATTATAGGAATTTTCTCAAACCGATGGGTCCGAACAGAATATTATCAGCATTTCATCACATTTCAGGGTTAATTTGTAAAAATCACAATTAATTAAGGACACAACCAATTCAAGTGAGATTTACTAATCCGGAAACGTCTACAAGTCTACTAAACAGGCGAGTTGGAATTACTTAAAAATCTTGCACACGTTTCAAATGAAAAATTTTACAAGATTGTGAGTCGAAATTAGTACTGTGCAACAATATTCTAACCACTGCTCACTAAAATAATTGTTTCTCTTAAACCATTAGATATCTTGACATAAAACCAACGGCTAATAGAAGTTAACACATGAGGCTATCACACATAAAAATTTAGTTCACATATCTCATTCACGTAGAAAATGGCAGCCAATCCAATTAAGAGACAGAATCTGAAAATTTTACCAACTTTCAATTTTATAAACTATCGCACTTGTTTTCCCCCCAGTACTCGTCCATACATATAACGCATTATGGGTGACTAGTTCTACATCACACCTGTTACTTTACGAAGCTCATACTATAACACATGTTCTATTCCAGTCCACGAGATCGTCACACCATCTAATTCATATATTACTCAACTAGGCCACTAATTATAACGCAATATACTTTTCAACACAAAACAACACAACGAGTCATAAAAATTCGTTCTCTATATGTTCTGGTCAGTCAAGACTTATGTCCGTCATACACCATATATGATTATATTCTCATGTAACTTCATCACATTAAGCACTTCTCATGCTCATGTTGCCATAGCTATGACTCAATAACACATGAACTGTCACATTACAGTTAATAATTCTTGTCACTGTTTATTCTCACCTTTCTTTCACGGTGGCTCACGCTATATACTCCTCATATCAAATCTTTTGACACAAACAGTCTCATACATCCCATGGAGATCCAAAACTTATATACAGATCATATGATTTAAACCACATACACATCCACTCTATTACCCATCCTCTTCCTTTTTCACAGTGATCGGTTCAAAACTAAAAGGGCCAGATCGTGGGACGTCTCCCCAATCTCTTAAAAGGCTCCTTACCATTTTCTACCCGGGGTTCATTTTATTTTAGACAGAACTTAGATTCATTGGGTTCATTTGTTCAGACCTTAGGATCGTTCGCTCTGATAACACTTTGTAACACCCCCATTTAAGCAGAATCCTTATTAAGACATTTCCGATTAAATAGTAGTGTCACCATCTCAGTTTCTTGAGGCAAATGAAGATCAAATAAACTTTCAAGTATTTTATTAAATAAAGATTAAAACTCGTCCAACGATTAAAACTCAAAAATGTACAAATGTTCAAACCAACTTTAAATAAAAACAACTGTCCGACTAGACTACTAGGTGAGACACACTAGGCATATCGGCTCGTCATCCCTCCCAGCATCCATGCACAGCAGAAGCACATAAACCTCAACTATCTAGACCTGCTTAATTACCTGCTCCCTATTAAGGCGTAAATCATTAAATGGATCGACATAGGCCGCCCCAAAAATAGGTGACAACTAACAAAACACAACACGATCAACTTCTGCTAAATATAATTAGCATACGAATAAATAAAGTAACAAAAGAATGGGTTACTACAGAAATGGAAATAGCCAACAGATGAACGACCATAGCCTTCTGTGCTCGCACGCACGGCCAACATCTCATCACACGCCTTTTCACCTCGCAATTAACTCACGGCACCACGACGCCGTCTACTGGACCACGTCGCTTCAATTTCCACGTGTTAGTCCTACTAATTCATCAGGTCCACAACCGCAGCTGTGCCTGGCTCACTCACATACGTCTCAGGACCATAACCGCAGCTGGGCCTGATCAAACATTACTGTCTCACAATCATGTCGCCTCGCAAATAAATAATAGCTCAGTATATGACGGTCTCACAAGATAACATTTCACAAAATTCATCTTACTTTGCAATTCTCAAAGAAATAATTAACTTTCGTAGCTACAAAATAAATAACATAAGTGAGTAGGATGAAATCCTACCTCAGCTAAAGACCGTCGCAGCGAAATGCACAAAGCTTCATAAAAGCGCTCCTCTACGAACTCGGTGCCTATTAATTAATATTTCACGTAAATATCGCTACTAATAATTTTACGCGACACTACAACATAACGTGACCTAACGCGTGACCATAGGCGCAGCCTAGGCCACGGCTTGAGCCTCCAATCCCACGACCTCAACTCAGTCGGCCATGGTTCGGCCATGGCTAGGCCTCGACCTCCCCAACGCGTGCCTATTCTCGGCCTGCAACGCAACAACACACGACCTAAACGACCAACACGACGCTAACCCCCAAAACCCGAGTTACCCTTGGTCTAAAATCGTCACACAAACATCAAAATATTATATAAGAATCATATTAATAAAAATCCCAAAATTACTTTGAATATTAAAAATTAGGGTTAAGACAACTTTATAAAATCGCATACAAATGGTATGAAAATGATGTAGAGATGATAAAGATCAAACTTACAATCACGGGGATGAAAAATGAGTTAGAAAATGAGTCCGAAAACGCGCCCTAGCCCCCTTTTTGCTAGTCGGCCACCGCCCCTCTTCTCCCTTCTTTTTTTTTGTTGTTGTTGTGTTAAAAATGATGAGTAAAAAGGGTTTGTGAGTGAAAAGCTTAGTATATATATCCCGACTCAACCTAAGTGATTCCCGACTCAGCTTAACTTAATCTCGCTAGCCCATAAGGTGGAATATTGATTAGTTTTACACGAATTGCGTCGATCTCACACAAAACTCGACTCAACTTACGCATATAATAAAATATACACGTCGCGTCAAATAAAATAAAATAAAATAAGATAAAATAAAATAAAATAAAATAAAATAATAGTGTAAAATATTACGGGGTATTACAGTCTTCCCCTCTTAAAAGAACTTCGTCCCGAAGTTCACGCACCCGCAGGTTAAAACTAATAAAACACATAGCTCAAACCGCAGCTTGAGTTTTATATCAACAGGATTGTAAAATTCCATCTCGAAGTTCGCATCGTTCTCGGAATATAACTAACGCAAAACACTATAAGGCATCACTTGACATGTCGCTGTCGTCTACAAATATCAGTAAGTGGCGGGTACAAGTAGCAGTAACCAACATAACTAACACGTAGTATTATATTCCATCCCCCTTAAAGAAACTTCGTCCCCGAAGTTGACTCAATCCAGATGTACAAACCATTACACTACATGCATAACATATTTCAACACGTGTTCAACAGTTTTGAAACAAAAAACATTGTTCAAAATAGCTCCTCGTGACGTTCACAGTCTAACAGGTGCTACATTCACACCGTCCGTCTATCCCAAAACCTGGGGCAAGAGGTGAGTGAGTGGAAGATGAACTTATAAATCAATGCTCTATCTCACTGTCAGAATAAAGTTCGAAACAATTCTAGGTCGCTCTGACCCGCAGCATGTGAGAAGTCTATTCTCTTCCCAACTCAATACTCGTACTGTCAACGGTTACGTTGCACCTTCTCTTACTCACCCACAAGCCAAGGTTAAGGGATACGATACTTGAATACAATTATTAACGTGATCCTTGGTTTTCTCACTACACGGTTCATCACTTACCATCCCATTCTATACTCAGTCAATCACAAGTAATTGTCAACCAGTGGCCTCAAACAGGCGCACATATCACATGTAGCAAGCACAATAGAATAATTCGCTTTGTGTTCTCTACGCCACTTTCCACGGTGGGTAACTTCGCATCCTTAACAGGTATACACAACAATTCACATAATTAACCCCGTCAGATGAGAAAGTTTATATATATAAAAAAAAGTACATAGGAATCTGATGGCATACATAACCATACGCATATTAACGCGCATATGCACACATTATTTTTGTTGACCAGTCTATTGGCAGATTCAAATTAACCCAACAGACAGATTCGCCCTCTGTTCTCTACTCCATTTTCCACGGTGGGTAACTTCGCATCCTTAACACATATACACAATAGTTCACATAATTAACCCCGTCAGATGAGAAAGTTTATATATATAAAAAAAAGTACATGGGAATCTGGCTATTGACATATTCAAATTAACCCAACAGATAGATACAAAACTGATTTTAATGTTCCATTTGGACAATATGAATGGCATGTTATGCCATTTGGATTGAAAGATGCGCCTTCTGAATTTCAGTAAATTATGAATGATATTTTTAATGACTACAACAATTTTAATATTGTTTATATTGATGATATTCTAGTATTTTATAAAACCATAGAAGAACACTTTAAACATCTTAACATGTTTAAGAAAATTGTAATTTCAAGTGGTTTAGTTATATCCAAGCCTAAAATGTCTTTATTCCAAACCAAAATCAGTTTTTTAGGTCATAATATTGAAAAGGGGAAAATCATTCCTATAAATAGAAGTATTGAGTTTGTGTCTAAGTTTCCAGACGAAATTATTAATAAAACCCAGTTTCAAAGATTTTTAGGAAGCTTGAACTATATTTCCCCCTATTATGTTGATCTAGCAAAAGATACAACTATCCTTTATGATAGATTAAAAAGAATCCTAGTATATGGTCTAAAGATCATACTACTGTTGTTAAAAAAATTAAAAACAAAGTTATTTCTTTACCATGTCATATGCTAACTATTCCTTATTGGGAAAAAAATTATTGAAACTGATGCTTCAGACATTGGTTATGGAGGAATTCTTAAACAGGTTAATCATGTGGATAAAAAAGAATATTTGGTCAGATTCTATTCTGGAAAATGGAATTCAGCACAATCTAGTTATGCAACTGTTGCAAAGGAGGTTCTTGCAATAGTTAGATGTGTTTTAAAATTCCAAAATGATTTGTATAATCAAAAATTTATAATCAGAACAGATTGCAGTTCTACAAAATTCATGTTTCAAAAAGATTTTAAACATGATGTTTCTAAACAGATGTTTGCTAGATGGCAGACTCATTTGACCCCTTTTGATTTTGATATCCTTTATAAAAAAGGTACTGAAAATTATCTCCCAGATTTTTTAACAAGGGAGTATTTATCTTTTTAATGCTTAATTTTTCAGGAATGTATCCTAATAAGGGAGGCAGTTCCGAGTCAAGACCAAGTAATATCTTGATCCAACATGGAAGTAAGAGGCTTATTGCTAAAAATTTTAGTGATGAAATCACAGAAAAAAAAGAACTCAAAGAGTTCAGACTATGGAAACAAAAGGGACAAGATAAAGTCTCTCCCTCCTTTAGGAAGATAGTTAAAGAATCAATTGATGAAAAAGAAAAAAATGGTTAAAAACCAAGAAGAAAGGATTATACTCCTTCTTAATATGTCTGATAAAAGATGGGAATATCAACTCTGGCCTCTATGTGAGAGATATCTCATAAATAATAATTATACAATGAATTCATATAAGAACAGATTATTTTATGAAAACATACTTTCGTCAAATGGTTGTGAAATCAATCATTTTACTGGTAATGACACAGAAATTTATAATTTCTCAAAAATATAATCAGAAAGGTTATATCCATTGAAGAATGGGGAATCACCCCTCTCAAAACAAAATCTTGATTAACAAAGGATCTCGTATTGAGTATAATTATTGGGATTATAATATTCAAGCATTTGATAAAACTTTTTTGTATGAAAATGAAAAAAGAAGTTATACTTGGTTCATAAAAATTACTCAAGAAGTTTATAACTAAACTATATCGCCCTGGTTAATAAAATGGTGGCAATTCTATGGAACTTCAGAGGAGATATTACCTCAATTATTTAGAGATCTTTATAATGAATGGAAAGAGGTTATACCAAAGGCTCCAGAGGATAATATTCTTGGAATTATTCAAATGCAATTTTTTATCGAATTTTCTATTCCTTGGATTTGGAAATTTAGTCCAAAAACGGGTTATACCCAAGAAAAATTATTTTGTTTAAAAAGAGAATCATATTTTCGTTTCTGGGATACTATGCTCAGAGAAAATAAAGACACTAAGAAGCTCAATTGTAGCTCTACTCTTAATGTTATTCAGGGAAAGATTGATAGTTATACTATTCTTTATCTCAATGATGAGGATGGTCATTCGGATGATGCTCATTCTGAGTCCATGGATATCCAGGACAAAACAAAGGAAGAAATTGTTCCAACATTATTTAGCTTTAGCTCGTAAAGCTTTGGTTCAAAAGGCCAATAATGATGATAACAAATCACAAAAAAATGATACTTCTATGGCAATATCTATGGCATCAAGCAGCAAAAACAATTTTGATCTTTTACAAGACGCTCAAGATCCAGAAGAGGATAATATTATCAAAAAAAATGGTAGAAGATGATATCAAGAAAAATACCCAAATTATTCATGATTTGGCAAATAGTTTCAGTGTTTATAAGGACAATTGAATATGTTATTATAAGCACTAAGAAAAGGGTGCACACATTTGGATTACTAAGGGGAAAGATGCGTATAATAATGCATGCATATGGTTTGTATGTTTCAAAAAGCAACTTGATTAACTTGTTGACAATATTTGTTTTGCTTTTATAAAGCACACAGTAAATTTACTGTTATGTCATTTTTCTGTTTCCCGCTCATTGCTTATAAAAGGATGCATTTTTTTATTGTTAGAGGCAGACTTCTCCTAGCTCTCTCTCTGTATCTCTCTTTCTATTGTAAATCTTTTTTCTATCAATAAATGTTTCCTAAGCGTTCCTCAACTACTGATTACAATTTAAAGTTTGTAACTTATTTTAAGTTTTGTTTGTTTTTATTTTTATTTACTTTTAAGGATGAGCCTTATAGGCTAAATCCTTTGTTGAATTATGTATTGGCTTGAATAAACTACCTATTTGACCATGGATATGTTATTCTTATAACTGGTTTTTATTACTTATCAACATTAATTAAGAGGGTTTAGTGAGGGTACATATTTTGTTCGGTTTGAACAGAAGTTAGGGACCTATGTGGGAGGTACCGTTGCCGTATGCCCAGTTGGCGCTGGCTTTTGCAGTCCCCGACTGGTTTAATTTGCCCATTTACAGTTCAAATTTAACATTTTGTGGTAAAATCCTAATCACTTTTAATAGTACCTTATCTATTAGTTATGTTGATAAGTCTGTAAAGGTCCTCGTTATTTGGTATTAGAGCCATGAAACAATAGGAAGTTTATGATAAGTCATAATTCAACATGTTTTAGTTATGAGTAAGTTGGTCAAACATATCAATATGAGTAAATCTACTATTAAGAACATGGGGTAATATGCAAACATAGGTGTTCGAGCCACCGTTTTTCTCTAGAAAACACATCATACAGACATACACCAACAAGGTGCGATATAACGAGAAACAATAACTTCAACATGTATGATAATTATCATGGATTCCATAAATAATAAACATAAGCTCACACATCTCCGTAAGCATGTTTCATCCTCCTGACGTTTTAAGACATACACATCAAATTCTTCCAATTACAACACAGACGTTGTCGCCAATTAACTCATTATTAAACTACTCATGCCATCACACAAGCTATATTTTTTTTTTCATCACTAGACATGCCATAATAAGTTCATGCAAGTCACATAATTCTTCCATTTTAGTATATTTCACACTTGTACAATTATCTCAATTTACATGCTACACTTAAAACAATTATACATATTATCACAAGAATCACTATTCTCATAATTAACATCATGTAAAGTGAACTAACTTCATACACCATTCAATTATCACCCATGCTCATACTATTCGCATTAAACATTATCATACCCGGTCTATCACACAGCGCAGTTTGATCGTTCACACTTTATGGCTTCAAAGCTTTCACTTTTAACTTAAATCAGAATACTATCACACAATTACTGCACTTCACATGCTATCATATACTCATAAATGTCAACAACTAGATCAAAAGTGCTACCCAAATACGCGCTCGAAATTGAACACCATTTATTCTTATAGTCATGTATTGCACTCGTCAACAAGATTAAACAGGTTCGCGCATCATTAAGCAGGCATGTTATACTAATATTATGGACGCGAAAAGAAAGGGTACGAAAATATCCGCTCCCAGTCGCCAGGTTGATCATTTTCGCGGGGACACATCTTAAGTAAAGAACAGTTATATAAAAGATGTCAGGACATAGCAGAGCATCTGTTCATATATATACATACCAAGCAATAACAGATTTCTCTTATAGCTAGAATATAGAATATTGTCATGACTGAGATCACATTTTCAAGCCATTTTCAGACATATTTATAAAATGGGTTGCTCACAGGTTCTGACAACTAT
>VHZZ01006357.1:8710-44113 GCA_009801015.1 Silene noctiflora | reverse complement strand
CATGTTAGCACTTAACGGAAAAAGTTGACGGTTTAGAGTGTTTAGGTCACGTTTGGGGACAACTAATGAAACTTAGGAGTATAATTAGTATCCTGTCAAATGCAAGGGTGCAACTTAGAAAAGTGAAAAYTTCAGGGGCACAAGAGAGAAAAACCCAAAAAAATAATAACTTAACAATTATATAGGTTCGGGTAGAGTTCGAGCTCGGATTAAATCTCGCATGTGCATGGTAATGAGTTCAGTTTTTTCAAATTTAGGTAAACTCGAGATTGAATCGAGCTCGAGTTTTGTTTTATGAGCGCCGGGAAAATAATCTTTTACTAACAATTTATGTTATAGTTGAGGTCCTTATATTATTACAAATTTACAATTATTAAGTTTATCAATTGTTGACTCAACTTAACAGGGGTCAACATCGGTTTCACGTGTCCTCTTAAGTGTTAAGTCATCCGCAACGGTTTTATAGAAGTAGGTATAAGGGACCGACCCATAAACAATTGAGGTTATATTCTAAAATCAATTGGTGATATGAGGAGTAGTCCCTTCACTCTTTTTCTACTAGTGTGGAACCATGCTTCATCACACACATATGGGATGAGACCTCAACAAATTAGCTCCCATTTTCACATGTGTATGTGTTAAAACTCCCCTTACTTAGCGGTGCGCTACTCTCACCCGAGACCACCCCGCATCGGGCCAACCAAGCTAATACTCCGCATCTGTGGTTAATAACCAAGGGAAAGAGTCCAGCATTGGTGATACTCCACATCACCTCGAGCAACGTCACCACATTGCACCTTGCGGTCCCAATCCGAATCGTTGGCTCTGATACCACTTGTTGAGTCCTCCCCAGAGGGCTTAGAAAAGTATGTGCAATAGACCGACGACGCACAAGTAAGTGAAGTTTCATCCTACCGATTGATAATATGGAAAGAGACCTCAACAGTTAGTTACGTGACGTATTGTTTGCCCTATTTCAGTTTACAAAACTGGACAAGCCATAATCACCACTTTGCCCTTGGTTCCTTACCATACAGTAATAAAAACCTACATGTAGAAAGCATAATTACCATGTTAAATTCTCATTTAAGACAGCGATATCCGTGGGTTGATATTTGACACATTTAATACTAAGACAGATACCTCCATCTTAAGGATTATTGGCTCAATTACCACATAACATCGTTAAAGTTGTACATTATACATAAGTATTGGTATATAATCAATTAATTAAAAATTTAATCAAAGATATACTAAAATAAATGATTAACAACCTTAATTTGACCAGCCCAACACACTAAGCTAATCAAGGGTATTCTAATTAAAAATAAAGCCTATACGTCCCCTAAAAAGAAACTAAGCTCAAGCTAGAGATGACTTTGATCCAATATACACTACCTTTTGCACCACGTTCAAGTTCCCCAACCTCTAAAGCATGCAATAAAGTATATTGCAGTTAGAAATGTATACACTATCATAATTAGCATATCACCATGTTATGATTTTGTGGTCCTTTGCTTTAATTAACTTAATTTAATAGGATTAGTAGCTTAAAGAATACTTGAAGATTTGTGGTGTGCTCCTTTATGCAAGAAAAAATTTGCTAGTTTAGGGATTAAAATATATTATTGTACTCCCATTTGTACATCAATCTGTACACATGAGCGTGACTTGGATAAAGCTATGACATAATCAAGAGCTTGATTATGTTAAATACACTAGGAGTGTATTGAGGTTTTAGCAAGTTCTAACATTAGCATAGTAACGGTAAGATTATTAATTGAGTTTCAACTATTCTCTTAAAAACTCTTTAGACTAAGCCAAATAAGAAGTAAATAAAGCGTTACTGAGTTGGTTCATAAAGGTCTGGTTTATATCATATTATCATACTCGGTCTTTAGCCATGAGCTTTGATATTATTAGAGTGCAAACTCATGTCCACATCGGTGATGTAAAGATGAAAGGGCATCTATATAAGTGTCTACAACATATGATTGTACAAGTCCTTTATGTGAGGACTTGGCTCAAAGCGGACAATATCGTATTGTTACGGACAGTGGACACCGGTGTAGTAGGGGTCAACGAGAGGTATTTGCACTTCCGCGCAACAAGTTGTATCAAAGCCAAGGTTCAACTTGGGTCTAGGCCCATGACGTACAAATGTGACTCATGGAGAACGGATATAGCATTCGCGAGTCACATACGCGTGGGCTCGATTTGACAGATTGTTTGCAAATCTCAAGTAGAACTGGCAAAAGTAACCCGACCCGAAAAAGTTGACCCGAGACTCGAAATTGACCCAAACTGCATCACCCGAATGTGACCTAAAAACCTGAATTGACCCGACCCGGCCTGTATATGATCCGGGCTTCCTTGACCCGTAACTGACCCGACCCTAAAACGACCGATCCGGAATCACTAACCCGAAATAATCGGACAAAGCATAACTCTAATTGAACCGAAAAGACTTGAAATGACTTTTTTTTCTCTTATTCATTGACTCGAAAATGACCCGACTCGCTTGACCCCGAAACAAACCCGACCAACATACACGAAATGACCCGACCCGACCTGAATTAACTCGAAATCACTGAAAGACCTGAACTGACCCGACTCGATTGACCCATTTGCCGAGTCTAATCTCAAGTCCATGGATAGTACGGTGGTGAAGGATCGCGTCAAGACTTGAAGGATGGCGTACACTGTAAGGCAAAGAACTCCTAGTCGGGATGAAGCCTTGACCAAGCCCAGTCTAGGGCAAAATGGATGAAAGGCACCATAGTTCTTGTGGGAAAATCATCATTTGTATACTAGAACTGCTGGATTAGGTAGACCCTTATCAGGTTGGGTGTCATAGGTCTGGTGGGTCCTTTCCAGGTTAGATGCCAAAGACTGTTGTGTTCTAGAACTTATGAAGTGGCGGACTCAATCCAGAGTATATTGGAGGCAGATGTGTTAGATATGCATGTGTAGCGCAGTCCCAAGCCGGACACATGGACATGAAAGACTAGGAGCATGTGAGAGGACTCACTTGACCAGGTGGTGACATGTGGTGTAGACATGGCTCGGTAGCATGTTGTGTCGACTAAGGGAAGATGATCTTGGTGCTGCTCGCTACCGGGTGTGGGAAAATTCTCTATAGGAGTTAAGGTCCGAGTTAAGATGGTAGTCCTTGGTTTGAGGGGAGAATTGTTAGAGTGTAAACTAATGTCGCACATCGGTGGTGTAAAGATGGAAGGTCATCTTTACAAGTGTTCATAACATATAATAGTATGAGGCCTTTTGGGACGAAACTCCAGAGTAAATCCGTGAGGGCTTGACCCAAAGCAGATACTGGTGCAATAGGGGCTTAACAGAAGGTATTAACACTTCCGAATAACAGATATCATATGAGAAAATCATCTCAAGCAAAACTTTTGAGGTGATGGTTGAGGCTCAATGGTCTTATAGTTAACAATGTAATTGCATTTTTTTACCCTTTTTTACCTGTTACCTTGGTTGTTTAGTAATCTTGAATTATGCGCAGAGTTTTAAACAATTCTAATAACTTCGTTCAATAACTTATTTTAGTTTTATTCACGAATTAAGTTTATTTGAGAAAGAAATTAGCTTAATCAAGCTAACATACCGATACTCGTAACATAAAAAGTTATGTAATTTCATACATTTCATATAATTTGAAGTAATAAATGCTGAAACTTCCTCTTTCTCGAGTATGATTTTTGGTCACGTTTATTTAAATCATCCTTGACACGAAATATGTGAAAAATTGATTAAATGAAAAGTAGTTAAAATTGAGAAATTATGGTCCTATAAATCCCCTGTTCATGAAACAGAGTTGTCAACAAACAAAATGGTTAAATGGAGGTCACAATCACTTTTTACTGGATGCTCTCAATAGCCAACCAATATTGACAGCAAGGAAATTATAGCACCAAAGATTCATTTACAATTATTTAATTATTAAATCAACATCGTATGCCTTTTAAATGATTCACTTAAATGAATTAATCACCAGCACAAATCTCTTAAGTGGATATTGTGTCTCTAATCATGCTTTACACACCATGACATTTTTCTACTTTTTTACCACTTTACATTTTCATTTTTTTCACTGTCCCTCTTAAAACTTCAAATCCTTGGTGTATTACAGATAAATAAACTAGGGTTAGCTGGCTTGCAATTACTATAAATATCATGCAAACGTTACATAGTCTTGTTTAAGACCGAGATATCCGCTTTACAGTTAAAACGATTCAAGAGTAATATCTACGGAATAACAAAACATTATCTCATTTATCTAAATAATTTAGTATTTAACCCGTTTTAGCTGTAAAACAGATATCTACGTTTTAAGGGAAACTAAGTGATTATTGTTAAGTAGTGGTATTAAGTGATGGGTGACATTAATATTTTCATTAAACAACCTGTTTTAAGACAAAAAAGAATGGAGTTCTGCGTATCAATCAGCCCCCACAATCCACATACATGGATTCTGTTGTAGTGGGTGTACGATTTTATCAAAATATTCCGTTGTGTAATGTGTGCATTGTATTGCTCGATTAATATTGTGAAATTGTCACTAATCACGTCGACCACACTTAAATCTTTATCAATTTATTTGGTTATGTATTATCCATTGTTAAGTCGCAACTCGTAACAGCTAAATATACTAATAAAAAGTGCCTAGTTATGTTGTTTTGAATTTAACTAAACTTAATAAAGTTGAGTTAAATTGAACTGAACTTAGACCTTGTTCTTTTAAACTTAATTTCAGTTCAGCTTTATTCAGTTTAGTTCATTTCAACTCTTCTCTTTACAAATTAACTCTTACTTCAATTTAGTTCAATTCAGATCGTCTCCATTAAGTTCAATTCAGTTCAGTTTATAGCTCCATTAAGTTTAGGTTAAACAGTTTCAGTCTAAAAAAACAGGGTCTTAATGAATGTAAACTGAACTGATATAAGAGTTAATTTATGAAGTAAATAGCTGAATTAAACTAAACTGAATAGAATTGAACTAAATTAAAATGAACCGAAATTAAGTAAAAAAAATGGGGCAGATAACATGGTTTATATACTATCACATTCGTTGGAATTACATCTAAATTTTTTTTATTACTTCTATAAACTTCGTACATTTTCTAGACCATTATTGATTTCGAAAAGTATCATGTGTACTACGAAGCAATTTACTACATGGATTGACTTGCTACTATAGGAATAATTGATCAATCAAGAATGCTAAAGGATTACTCCCTTCATTACGGTTATTTGATGTCCTATTCTATTTTAGTGTGTCTCAGTCAACTGTTATGCTTTCTATTTTAGAAATATATTTAATGAACAATTTGATCATTTACACTGTAGTAGCAGATCCCCTGTCCTATTTTATGTCCCGTCTTGTGTCTCATCACTTCTCATATTTACACATAAGACCTCTAATATATATTATTACCATTTTTATTAACTTATGTGTGATGTGTTAAGATCCTAAGGTAGTGGGACACAAGATGAGACATAAAAGTGGGACAGGTGATCTCAACTGGTAATTGACTCTCTCCTCTTTTTTTGGTCTTTGTGGCAAGGACAACAATTGACCGGAACGGAGAAAGTAATTTTAAACGAAGCACATTCTCAATTTCTCATCTATTTCTACTCATGGAGCACATTCTAGGAATTGATTTAAAGGTTTCTAAAACTATATTTAGTTAAGAAACATGAAAGCTACATTATAATGTTGTATTCACATTAAGAAATACAATTGTAGACATTTATCCGTACACAAACTATTGTAAAATATGGAATAAACCATAAAGGGATTTATCATTTGTAGTTGTTAATTTTATTTGCTCCTTTTATTAATTAAGTTAAATCAATATTTTATTAGACACCCATTTTATATGCACAAATTCTTAAACAAGAAACAAGTCAAAGTAAAACATCTCATTTAGCAAGACAAAATGAATAATGTATGCCAAAAAATTGTCATTACTATCGGTATATGGTAGTATTTAGACCCGTATTAGAAATAAAACGGATAATGTAAGACCTATTTGAACTCAAGGGAATTGAAAAATATAGAAAAACCACTTTAATTTGCAAAATTGCATGGGATTAGTGAAGCCATAACTTTTGACCAATTGCATTTTCCAAAGCTCCAATACAAAAATAAAAAATGTGTAGGGAATAATTAATAATGTGAGATACTAGTGGCTATACTTGAAGCTAGTACATTATACTAGTAGGTCCATTTCGTCCAAGGTCCCTACTTTAACAACTATACAAACAAAAATCATAAAGCACTGTAATTTCATATATTCTCTTCTATCAGCTATTTTCTTCCCTATTTCCTAAAACGGATTATTCAGGTTTTCTTCCCCTTTCTATTTTTGGTAACAATTTACTCTTATTTTATTCATCCCTCTCTCMTATCACAAACCCCACCCAACACTTTTACTCTTATTTTATTCATCCCTCTCTCCTATCACAAACCTCACCCAACACTTTTACTCTTATTTTATTCATTCCTCTCTCTTATCACCAAACCCCACCAACTCTTTTACTCTTATTTTATTCCTACCCCTCTACAATCCCCCAACCCCACATTTTTCTTTATCAATATAATACTCCCTCCCTTAATCCCCGTGCCCACTTGAAAGGGGAAGAAAATAGCAGATTGGAGGGAGTATAAATCAAACAAGGGATTTACATGACTTGACCTCTTTAATCACCTTTTGATCGTCATCAACAACTTTTCTACAGTCTGAACTCGATCTCGAATCTCCGTTTTCTTCTTCTTTACTCTCTCTTTATTTAATTCCCTCTTCTTTTTATACTTCTATTTCAATTTTGTGAACCAAGAATCAGTGTTTCTAACATTACAGTACAAGTCATAAATGTACAATATGTACTTCTTAGGTGGTTGATGAGTGGTTATTACATTGTCTTGTAGTAGGGTTTCCAACGGAATTGAGAAAGCGCTTAACAGGTGTTGGATTATACTCAGTGAAGGATTTAAGATTTATCATTAAGAGTAACAAAAAATTCGAAAGGGACAAATTCACAATGAAATAAAATTCAAAATTTTTTACTACAAAAAATCTTAAATTTATAAATGTTCATGAGGCGACCGGTAGTTATAGTCTTAATAAATCATTGATCAGATTCTTCTCTCGTATGATATTGTTTTTTTGTTTTTTATTTTATTTTTGAATTTTTTGTTAACTGAGTTTGAACCTATGCCATAAAAGAAAAACTTGACCGTACAATATACAAAGTACGGAGTACAATGTTTTAGCTTCAATAATCAATATGATCATATGATTGAGATAAAAGTGTCACAGAAGTCACAGGAATCCAATGACTTGAGAACTGTTTTTCCATTTGAATTGCTCAAGTTCCTTATGAAATAGGTTAATGAACAAGGAAATCAACTTCAAATCTTTGATTTTTGAAAGAGCTCTTCTTATGTTTGAACTGTAGTTCATTTATGAGATGATTTTAAACTACAAAATGTACTCTGAATCATTAATGCATGACTATATCGAAATATTAACAAACATTGAAACTATATTAAATATTAACAAACATTGTTAGAGAACTGATAAAGAAACTGTATATTTAAAGGTAATAAAAGAAACATATCAACCAAATTAACTAGATACGATAGCAAACTAATGCTCAAAATTAATTAGTAGTACGAACTAATAAAGATTAAAGACTCAACATCATGAGATGGAACCATTAGCAATGGCTCGATTTCTACCAACATGAGTAGTCTCATACACCGGTAACTCTTGACAATACCTATCACCAACACCAATCTCTAACAAATTATCGAGCTCAAATAAATCCGAGCTACAACAACTCTCTTCATCGTCATCATCCTCATCCTCATCCTCGTCCTCAAAACCGCCCATATTAACATTATTATTAATCCCTTGATCAACATTACTAATCACATTAACCTTGAACTCCTTCCTAATTTGATTACTCCGATAATTCTTCAATAATTCCTTAGCAGCTTCCTCAACTCTCCTCTGTTTCTCCCTAATCTCCGCCTTCAAGTCCTCCTCACCACCACCACAAACATCCATCCTCGAAACGATGTCGTTGTCGCTATACACCGACTTCTCCCCCGCCTCGTCGACGACAACACTCACCGGACAAAACCTAACCGACCTTCGCTCATACCTCCCCGCCGATGACGGAGTTTTACTCAAACACGACCTAGAATATGAAGACGCCGATGAAGGCACCGACGCCGACTTCATCGCCGCCGTAGACGGCGGCGTTACCTTCGATTTCTTCGAATTTCCTGAATTAAACAACGAATTAAGAAAACTCGCGATTTTTCCTCCAGGCGAAATCGGCTGCTTCACTTTCTTCAAATCGGCGTATAATTTCAACGCGTGTTGTAATTTTCCGTCTTTCTTACTCTTCTTGGCTTTCGCCTTCGCCGCTGCCGTATTCTCGCCGGAGTAACTTTTCCTTACAAACTCCGTCGTGCTATCCGCCGCCGTGCGAATCGGCTTCAAGGTCGGAACCTTCGCCGACATTCTCGCCGGAGCTCCGTACAGCGATTCCGTATCCGACGACGAAAATCCGCCTATACAGGAGCTAGAATCGGAAGAGCTAGTCGACGACGACGAATACAACGGACGTCGATAATTTCCGGTTTCCGGCATAGAATTACGCCGAAACTTGATGTTTTTCTCCTTTTCCTTTTCCTTCTCCTTATCGATCCACTGCTCTAAAACGTAACGATCAACTCGACGTCTATCGATTCTGGACTTATCGTCGTCGAAAGAGCGGTAAATTTCTTCCAAAAGAGACGAGGAAAAGGAAGGATAATTAGTATTATTGTTAATATTGTGATTATTGTGATGATTATAGTGACGAATGTGGTTGGAGTTCATGGTGAAATTGTCCGCAATATGTGTTGAGAAATGATATTGTTGAAGAAGATGATAGAGGAGAGAGAATGTGTGGAAGGAGTGAAGAAGAGACAGTAATGAAAGCCTAATTCCACGCCTGGGATTTTGAAGATGACAAATTTAACACACACGCACTGTTTTTGTTTTTTTAGAGAGAGATTGAAAGGGGGAAATTGGTGAGAGAGTGGAGTGTGAATCAAGTGAGGTGAGTCTTATAAAGATCGTATATACGCTGGTATACTGCTACAAGTCCAGATCATCTGTCTCATCTACGTCTAGATTACATATTTTCTTTATACAAATTCTCAAAGAGAGTCATCTCTCTTTAAAATTGTTTAGAGACCTCTTTTATAATAGGTAGTTATCATTTTTATTTAATTTTTATCTTTTTATTTAATTAGTTTTTAATTAGTTTTTGATTGCCTCTCATCGATGTAGTAAGAGACGGTTTCGAGACTTAATACTTTCTTTATTTTGGTCATTTGTTACTTTTTATATTCATTATGAAGAGTAATTTGCAATGACAACAAGTAATCATGACAGAGGAAATATTTAATTGGGGATATAATATTTATACGGTTAATATATTTTGCTATTTGTGATTTAGGATTCACATCTTATAATTCCTTATTAGCTAATTTTGTGGAGGTTTGTTTTTGACATAGTAGGTGTTTCTCCTAGTATAATTAAGGCTCTATTTATTCTATTAAATAATTATTATATCCTTGTACGTCTTTTCACCAAAATCAGTTAACTTTTCAGTCAGTTTGCCAAACATTTTTTTATATAATCAGTTACCTTTTTCAAGTTTCAGTTAGTTTTTCAGTTTTCAACTATCTTTTCAGTTAGTTTTACCAAACAGAGCCTAAATCTACTCATAATTAATTTTTGAAAAGTGAGAATGTATCTTTATTTAACCTTACTATTGTTATACTCTCTCTAGTTAAGAAGTACTTGATACTTTTTTTGAAATATTAGGGTGAAATCTAGTTGTTAAAACTTAAGTGAAATTCTCAAGGGACTCCGGTTTAAGCATTTCCAAGAGCAATCTTGTGGAGTGTTTATAACTCGAGGTTATGCCTTATAAACTTCAAGTTTGTCCTTCTCGGGTGCTTTACTTGTTCTACGTTGTTTACAGCCTTACATGCTATTACGTATACCCGGCCAACCGGAGTGTTTACCCAGTATACATGTGTTTGTAAACGATAAATTCTGATGGCATATTGGTCGAAATATACTATTATTGAATATGCTCGTAGTAACACTATATTGTAACAATATATTCAATTTATACATGAAAACAATATAATTATCCTATAATCTAATAATTACCAAAGACTTTTCTTAATTTTGCTACTTTAGTTTGATAGTCAAATCCGTTACATATTAAAATCCGCTAAATGTACTCTGCTAATATTGTTCACTATTATAAATCTGCTTCTACTGTTTGCCAAACAAGACCTAAATATGCTTTGTAATAGTTTTAAGTTAATACCTCTCACAACCTCCATCGATTATGAGTATAATAATAATAATAATATTATTATATAAATTGTTTGTGAGTATCGTTTAACTTAACATTAACAGTCTTAATAAGAACAAGAAATTTGGGTAAAATGAATAATCTCATTCTATTATCTAACACCGAGTATTCTGTTAAAACGATTCATACATTTAGATTTTTAGACGGTTTAAATAATAAGTTTGAGTATTCCACAAAATTAAATTTGTCTAGGGCATAATAATGTACTAGAGACTTGAATATACATACTTTTTACTATGTATGTCTAGTATGAGGCATGCATAACATTATGAGATACGTTGTTGTAAACAGTATACAAATCCACGATAATTGGAGATTCACTGTTTCTTTGTCTGCCTCTCAAGATCGATTTTGTAATAATGTTTTGCAACTTTAAAACTACCTTTTCTTTTAATCGAATTGCTATGCAATTTCTTGCGACCAATTTTGTAACCCCTCTCTAACAACAAAAGCTTCCATACGAATGTTCAAAAAACAATAAAAAAGAAAAAAAAAAGTTCTTTTGAATAGTTTAATTGTTGCAGCACTCGGTTTTATTGTAAATAATACGGAATATAGAGTTTTGCTAAATTGAACTAAAATATGTTGAAATGTATATTATTCAAATGTGAGATTACTCCATCTGTTTTTTTTTTTTTTTTCGTTATATTTCATTTTAACCTACTGAAATGTTAAAATTTGATTTTCAACTTAACCAAAAGACTCTAAGCATACAATTAAATTTGAAAAATGATGATGATATATAATGGGTGTCTTCTCTAAAAATATCCTACACAGGCTCTGCTCTTTTAAACTTAATGTCAGCTAAGTTCAGTTCAATTCAGCTCAATTCAGTTTAGTTTACGTCCATTAAATTCAGTTCAGCTCTTTTTAACCGAAAAGAACATACCTAAGAGACATACCCGTATTACATTTCGAAAAGGACAATGTATATAAATTTTTGGCTAGGAGAGCATATCATTAGCTGGCGGGAGTCGTTTAGTTAGACAACAAGTAGGGAAATTGGACATGAAATTATTAATTGCTTTCCCCACCTGACTACCCACTTCTCCCATGAGCTTCCTATGAAATGACTTCGAGATTTACTCATCTCTCCCTTGTTCAAAATCGTTAATACACAACCATATGTGGTGTTCAGTTGATTAAATCATGAACGAACAATTTATCATTCAGCTGAGATTATGTCTTATTCAACTCTTATCGAGTTGGAGTCTATCTCCGATAAAAAAAACTTGTCTACTCTGTTTTAGATGGTATGCATGCAATTATGCAAACTTCTACGCATGCCTAGGTATTTGGCTAATGCTCATTTTTTTTATAAAGGTAGCGGGTGCAGGTTTTCTCGTTTAATAACGGTTCTATTTTACTATTAGGGTAGTCAAAGAGATAACGAAGTATTTGAAGGGTAATGGTAAATAACGGGTTAGTTCAAATTAATAAGATCACATGCACAAAGGCATTTGGTTTGCTTTATTGCCATGTTGGTGTCTACTAATAAGCACACTTTCAAAGTTTCATTGAGATTAACGTTTAATTTTGAAGATTCACCACCTACTTTAAAACACTTTTGTCCAACAATTACTAATGGAAATCTTTTAACGGGCTTTCGTTTTCACCTAAGGTTTTCTGTTGAAATTTCCACTACCAAGTACCAACAATAGCTCACACACTAATAATAAGTCACAAAATACTCCCTACATAATATATTCATATCCATTTTTGTTCATACAAATCTCTTTTCATATTATAAAATACACTATTAGTCTTTTGTAAGATCGTTATGCTACATGAAAGGAAATTATGGTATACACACAACAACAATAACATACATCCATACGAGTTTTCTCTACTATCCATGATAATATAAGATCCTAATTTACGACATTTGGCGTATCTACATTATGCAATATGCGCGGGTGCTTCGACACTGAGAATAATTTGAAAAAATTAAAAGAATATCAGTAATGATAATCACTGCAAATATTAAAATTAGTTTACTTTTTTGAGAATGTTATTAAATAGTAAGGCTTTGTTTGGTAAATGACATATTGACCAATTTTAGTATATTGGAGAGGTTTAGCATGTTTGACTTACGGATATACTATTTAGAGCGTTTGGTAAATGACATATTGAAATAACATATTGGGGTCCAATATGCTATTTTGCAATATGTTGCTCCTACCAGCATATTGGGTTAGCATATTAGAAGGAAACAAAATTGTCTTCTTTACCCATTTAGAAAATACTAACCCTACTTTCATATACTTTAATAAATAATTTTTCATGTCCTTATTTGTCATTTTACAAAGGATCTAAACAATCTGCTAATCTAAAACTGTCAATTACCAAACACCTCTAAAAAAATTCTGCTAAATAAATCCGTTAGTCAAACCTGCTAAATCATTCTGTTAGTAAAATCTACTTTCGAATTTTGTTTCTGTCAATATTAATTCGCGGTTTACCAAGCAAGGCCTAAATTTTCGTGAACTCGTATTTGTTCACTTGTCATCAATAACAGCAGCTACATGTGATTCAATTATATTCCCAATGAGGTCTGCGACCAGTACTGAGGAAGGGGATTCGAACATGTGGTCTATTGTTAAGATGCTGTTAGAATATATGAGCATTGATTGAGCCCCAACCATTGTTATAAGATTTTAGTTGAGATAGTTTTTTGACATGGTATATATTAGATGCAACGTGACTAAAAGGTCACGGATTCAAATTCACAACCCCTCAGTTCTAAAGTTGAATTATATTTAGCACCATGTACGAGGAAGTCTGTGTTGCATCAACACTTTAAGCCCAATGAACATTTGCATGAAGGAGTGTTTAGAATATAAACCGATCTTAAAACCTTAACCATCGGTTATTTAAACTTTTTATTGAGATGGGTTGTTGACAGATACATTTGTCTTACCCACTAGGTTAAGAGTTTAAGACCTCTTCAATTTCGTTCTTTCATTTCTGGTTATGTTGAACGATAAATATACATAAATAAATAAACCATTTACTACGTAGTACTTTCTCAACACAATTACGGGTGTTCAAATTGCATATAAATTATGAACCGGTCTTACCCTTTTCAACAAGAAGTTGATTAATACAAAAAACCCACTAATTAAAAATTGATAGAACGAGACCTTATATTAATGATAAACTAAACAACTTTAATGTAATTAGGTTAGTTGGGGGTGTGGATTCTTTGTGTGCGCATGTGCATGTTGGAAAGAAAGGGAGAATTTTGTGTACATGGTGGGTTACCCTTAATATGCATCTTAATCATTGCACTCGTGGTTCATATACCTTTTTTTAACAAATTAGTGAGATAATTATAAACTGAGATAGGATCCCTTCAATACTTGGCTACCATTAAAGTAAGATTTTATTTTCATTATTTATTTGATTCATTGATTTATTAAGCAAGAGATTAGAACAAATTACAAGGTGGCCTACGTTCTCGGATTAGTATAATCAACAATTACATAATATTTTCGTCCTAATAGGTAGTTATTTATTTGATATTTTTTTTATAATCGGGATTTAGCCGAAGATAATTATTAGTCGGAACAGATAAAGTAGTTGAGTAGTTGTATGACTATGTATAGCTTATAATAAGTGTGTTAAGAGATTCCATGCATGCTTTTCCCTATTCCTTTCCCCTCCTCCAACTTCGTTCCTTCCTTCAAATTTACGTTAAATGATCATATTTCATATACCTACTTTCTTTTTGTTTTATTTTAGTAATCAGAATAATTGTTTTTGCTTTAAGATGAACGCATGCACAATGGAATTTTGTAGTTTGAGAATGCGACGTAAGCTAAACATACAGTAGCGGATCTTGGTTAATATGTCCTAGTTAGCGATCTTAATTAACTATTCCTTTCATCATAATTATCTGTTCGACTTTGAATAACATCTACCTTATCAAAAATAAATTGAAAAAGATAAATAAATAATGAGATGAAGATAATACTTAAGTTATAGTTCAACGTAGGAGCCTATGTAACAATAGTTTACCTAGAGCTATAATTTACCCCAAAAGTCGGCAGTCAATTAAGTTAATTTGTAAAATTCCGGCCTAAGATTAATAGGGGCACAAAGATGACGGTCAATTCAGTTTGAAATCAACGTACCTAACTATGATTAATTAAGTACACTAATTACTATTAATAATAATAATGTCACTCCAAAAAAGTAGTAATAATAATCTACATAGCTAAGCAAGCACCTAGTTAGCTAGCTAGATAACGATTAAGCTCTTATTATATTATAATAACAAAAATTATAGTGACCATAAGTCCATAAGCATTGATTATCCTAATTAGGTTGCTACTAATTAATCTACGTAGCTAAGCACCTACTCCGTACTATTTTGAGATTAATTAAGCTAACTAGGTGCCTTAGCTAGGTTTACTTTATCATTTTCATAACTAACTAACCTATATTTAGTCTAAAGCATCGATCATTCGATCAATTCCATATTTAACTATATTCACTCATGTCATCAACCCAAAATCCGTCCAAATATAAAAACTAAGGATATCCAAAGTGGAAAGAATGAAATGGAAAATGTCATTTATTTGTTTATCTACGATTAAAGTATCCTTATATAAGAATTAAAAAGGTAAACATATAAGCCAGAGGTTACCACTTCAAAATGATACGGTACAAGTTACAAATATTTCTCATCATTTTATATGTTTTTCATTAACTCTAAATCTAAATTATAACTAAAAAATTTTATCGATGTGAAATTTATCTCAAAATCTCCTAAATACTAAGAGAATAGAACATCTCATAACTTTTCCCTCCAAAAGAAATTTCCTTGAATAAGGAAACAAGACTACATTTTAATAAGTTATTATTTTTTTATTAACATATAATTCTTTAATCTTTTAATCATTATAATCTTCCATAAAATCTAAATTACATTTGTCTAATTAAAATAAAACAAAACTGGTATAAATATAAAAATTATAAATTACTAACAAAAAACTTCATCAAAATTATTTGAGAATAGTTATAAATTGAAATCATTAGTTAATGTTCTGGTAAAAAAATCATTAAACACACATTTTATGACTTCACTCAATTCTCCTAATAATATAAGTTTTCCACTTTTTTTCACATAAAAATAAAAAGGGTGAAATATGGAATTAATAACGCATCAATTATAAGTTCTATAAATAATGCATTAAAATGTAAAAGCTCTATATACCGTGCATGCACGCGCGAGATCTTTAATAGCTAATATATTAACTAATGTTTCGTCCGTTCTAGTGAAATATTATCTGTTGCTTTTGCCACAAAATTTTAGGAAATTAATAAAATTGCCCGATAAACCATGTGCCTATTGTACAACCACAAAATTTTGACTAAAAAGGAAATAGATAACTGCTATTGACTAATACATCCAAAGTAATACAAATAACGAAATTTATGCTAATCATGCCAAGATAGACATGATTTATCTTGCATATTGTTGAGTTGTAAAGCTACCCGCCTATTGTAGTTGGGTATAGTGTTGGGATACAAATAACTATTATCCGAAACAAAAAAGTACTAAGGGGGTGTTTGGTTGGAGCTTTTAGAATGGATTCAATCAATTCTACTGTTTGGTTGGAGTTTTTTTGGAATGGAGTTAGATACCCAATGGATTCTAACTCCATTCCAATCCCTTGGAATCTCATACCCATCTATACACCCAAGTTTCTATCTTCATTCCACCTTGTTACTATTTTTTTATCCATTCCAAGATTGAACCAAACACCTATGAGCAAGTATGGAGTTCTAACTCCATACCTCTATGGTTTCGCAATCCATTTCAATCCATTCCAATAGTTTGAACCAAACGACCCCTAAGATTATTTAATACTTTATTTAGCTATTTCAATTAATTGTTACCGTTTCTATTCTTTGTAAGAAGTATTTTATCAAAGATAAATAAATAGGGCAAAACTTTAAATGGGATAACTACTTGTCTTTGTTGTTCTATCAATATGAATGTTACAAAACTCATTTCCTAAATCATTAGCTTTAATTGGTTGTTAGTAAAACATTTTCCCGTTGGTTAATCATACATGTATGTAGTTGAGCAATGAGCGTGCCTTAATTAGAAAGATTAAAGCCATTTTTCTTACCCCATCGTCAATCCTTGTCACACCACTACTATATAGAAAGAATCCCGTGTATCTTTCACCAACCCTATTGCTTCCCATTCTTTCTTCTCTATATTTAGCTAAACCTACTAGCTCAATGAAATAGTTTGTCTAAATATATAATGAACATAATGTAAATTCTAAGCAAAACTCAATGATCCTCTTTTTTATGATCTAAACCCCACCTAGCTAAACTCGTCTCAATCCGACCTGTATCTAGTCTCAATAAGATTCAAATTTATTCAAAGCCTTATTTATATGCGCCAACAGAAGTTTAGGGCTACTTTTAGGTCTGGTTCGACTTAATGCCTTGTTCTTTGCGGCTGAAAATAGCCGAATTGAACTTAATGAAACTGGACTGAAATTAGAGTCAATTTGCGAAGACTGAAGAGATGAGCTAAACTGAACTGAACTGAACAAAGCTGAACGAAAATGAAATGACGTGAAATTAAATCCAAAAGAACATGACCTTAAATAAACAAAGTCATTTTCAGTATATATTATATAACCATTTAAAACTAAATCACGTAAGTTTAATTCAGATTTATTTCATCAATAAAAGACGACTTTTATCTCGATCCAACTGGAATCAAGTATATCTAGGGAAACAAAATCATAGGAGATTACTAGGGTTAGTACTAGGAGTATCGATCTAGTACAAGCTAGTGGTGTCTCATCTTTGGGACATACGATAACATAAGAAAATAAGTGGCACGCAAAGTTAACGCATGTCTAACTAAATGCTCTCGTATTTTACGTGCACTATCAGAAATATGCATCGTACTGATGCGACTCAACAAACATATATTCATGCATGCATAACATAAGTAGATAATCCACCATAATAATGTGTATGTGTATGTCATCAATATTATTCTTCCTTCACTAGTGGAATTATTTGTATTAATTTTGTGGTTTAAATTGAGTACAATATTTTCTATTATTTGACTTAATATAAGGTCTAAAAATAATACCCACTTGACGTTAGGTACAAACCCACCCGAAATAATTGGGAAAATATTTGTAGAGAGTAATGAGTTGTATTGTTCATGCCTTTCATCATTTTCTCCTCCTTAGGTCCCTTATAAATACAAAATATCCTTTAAATTCAAGGATTGACCTAGCTAGGTAGGTCGAATTACACCTTATCATAACATTTATAAGCTATTGGGAGCCTATAGCCACCATTGCATAAAAATACTTTTTTTTTATTATTATTTATGACACGTGTTTTATATGATATAAGATTGTCTTATTATACTATCGACCAGCTAAAAACATTAAAAAAAAACGTTATCAATCAAAATCGTTTCTAACAATAAGATGTTTTCATGGGAAAACACACTACAATGATCTCGTAGCTCGTAGCCTAAAAGTTTAAGATGAGTATGAAGTGTCTACTGGACTTGCCTTTTGACTCGTTCTTCTCACATATACTGAAAAGTGTGAAAATATTTACGTGACATCAACTGAACAAAACTGAATGAATATATCTTCGTTGATATTAATATACTGACTTGTGAGAATTATAAAATTAGGTAGGATTATTTCAAATTACAAGTACATAAAATATCATAATCATTCCAAGTTATTTTCTTTGAATCAAATAAAATGTAATTGTCTATAAAAAAGAAAAAAGAGGGCCTCCATATGAAAGCTAAGCCCAATTAAAGCAGTAATTAATGGCCCATTATAAATGTGAAAGCAGCCCTGTTTGTTATACCATCCTCTCCTTTTGATTTTGTAAAATCTTGACATAGTGGCCCCACATACCCCATGTAGCACGTGATGACACTATGTTTTGGTCCATGTGGCACGTGTTAGTGTTGCTCAACCAAAATTAGGACAACCTTGTTCATCTTCAATAGGAGTGTATGTATATCTTCCAAGTTCCAACTCCCTACAGCCGTCACTATGTCGATTCATTAATTGCATAACATTGTTCAATCTTGATGTCTGTTGAAAACCTGGCAAAATTAATCGGACCTAATATGACATGTTTTCGTACAAGTTATGTAAGTTTTCTAAAATGTCGTAGGAACACATCGGAAAGGACTAAAGGTATTTGAAAAAGAAAGATTGAGTATTTTATTAAAGAATAAAAAAAGTGATTTGTTTTCAATTTTCGATTATTATTTTTAAACTCATCTTTTTAAGCACCTTTAAGATGTGTCTCATGCATGTGCTCGAAAGCCTATTAAAGATCATTCAATTCGAATTTTTTAAGCCCGCCCCTTTTCTACATATATTGCGATAATAATTCATCAACATAAACCCGAATAACCTAACCCGACTAGATTTCGGCTTGACACTTATTCGTTATGCCTCTTTAAACATAGGGTAACGGGCCAGAGTCCTATAACAAATGTAAGCACTAAATTACAAACTATGGTAAATAAGTATTGTAGAAGGCAAAGGAGAATCCATACAGACTGACAAGATTTATCCTACATATGTAAATGGGAGTATATTCGACTTATTTTCATCTTAAGACGGAAACTGTATATCAAAGAGAGGCTTGCTGTTATGTTGGTGTGAGCATGTTTTAAAGTAATCTGGTTGGGAGGAGACAAGCTTACTGACAAGCAAGATTAGTGCTATTTCTGTACCACATGTAGACACATATAAAATGCAATAGACAAATGAAAAACTAAACTGAGGGAACAGAATTTCAAGATCATATTTTGTCAGAAAGGATAAAAAAGAGAAAATAAAGATGATCAAAATATTTATGACATTCTGTTTCCTTTATTTTTTTAAAGAAAACATTCTGTTTCTTGGGATCAACAAAAAAGTAAACACTCCAATGTTTTTCACTTGTGCTCAAAGCTGATACTTGTGTGCTTTATTCCCTATCAAAGCATAAAGAGTAGATAAACTTGGCTTTTCATGTTCACTCCCTATACTCAAAGGACTCTTAGGCTACTCACTTTTTTTGGGGGGTACGATCGCGCTTTGTAACGGTTTTCAAGGATGTATTTGGATCCTCGGGATTTGGACTACTCACTTTTCTTGGCATTGCCCACATTGAAACGGTTTTAAAGGGTGTAGTGGAGAGGATCCAAACTCTTAGCATCGACACCATTTGTTATTCAAGGTACTAGACTAGACCCGTTGGAGAGGATTCACCATATTGAGGGTTACATGAATCGTATTCAAGGAAGTATTGATAGGCTACATGGCACAATGTCCAATGTAACGCCGGAATGATCGATTCAAAATTTAACGAACAAATGTGGTTCAAATGACTTAAAACAAAAGGGTGGGGGTGGGTGGGGATCAGGCAGGTTAGAGAAGACGGAGAGTCGGACACCCGAACATTCACTGGATTAAGATGAAATGTTGTCATAAAACAGGAGAACTTAGAACTTAAAATCTGTACCAAAAACAGATGCCTCATAATAACAAGGTAGGCACTTGGAGAGTTGGAGTAGATTAGCTTCTCAATAGTTAGTGGCCAGCTAGAATGATTAATCTAAGGCTGCTGAAAGTCCCCAAGCTGCGCGCCAGTGGGCCAAGCGGCCGACCCGACTCTACCATTGTCAGAGGCAAGATGGTGAATGTTCGGAAAGCCTGCAGGTTGTGGAGGATACATTCCGGGAAATTGCATTTGAGACGACTGTGCGATAGCTGTATTGAAAGAAGGATGAGTGATGTTGGGTTGCATATATGCTGAATGAGTTGCCTGACCTTGCATAGTCAAGTATGGGGCCACTAGCATTCCAGAAAATTGCCTGTGATTCTGGA
Source organism: Silene noctiflora (assembly GCA_009801015.1). Taxonomy (NCBI): domain Eukaryota; kingdom Viridiplantae; phylum Streptophyta; class Magnoliopsida; order Caryophyllales; family Caryophyllaceae; genus Silene; species Silene noctiflora. The sequence continues at coordinate 23,724 of VHZZ01006357.1, read as the reverse complement.
TCCAAACCTCGGATGTCTCAGCCTAAAGTAGAGAAAACGCGTAAACTTAGAAGAGGGAAGTAGCAAACCCAATGTGTTGTAGGTAAATTATAGAACGTGAAAATGCAGACCAAGAAACCCGTTCTATTATGATTCTATCAAGTTGCAAACTCATCTTTGAACTGTTAACAGAGTAAAACAGCCGCTCACAGGGATTTTTTACAAAATCAGTTTACAACTCTCCTGGTCTGTTATGAAGATAGCAGCAAACGTTATGACAGAGAAGATAAAACAAAAAAGGGCAAATGTTATGCTAGGCAAGAAAACCAAAACCTCAGGACAGGTACCATTGGCAAAATGTCAAACGTCAGGGGTACCATGAAAATATTTCCTAGATATAACGTAAAAAATGTACAGTAATTTCATGTAGTTAGTGCATAAGATTAACGCACCTGTGGATTCGGAGCATGAAGAATGTTATCTTTGTAGTTGGGCCGGGAAGATTCTTCCAGTCCCGCAGATCCAACTACTCCAGCCCCATTCACAACGTATTCAGTAGGGCTTGACAAACCACCGAATTCGGTTGGACTGCCGGTTGGAAAAGATTTAATTTGCTGAACTCCATACTTAAGGACGTCTGCAGAAAGATGAGAACCACCTCCAGGCATCATAACGTAACTGCTTTCACTAGAGAGATGGCCAAGATGGGGATAACCAGGGATACTAGAATAACCTCCAGGAATGATAGGTGGAACATACATTGGGGAAAGATATTGATCATATGGCATGATATTAGTGAAATGCGGTAGTTGCAGTTGGGAGTACATCTGTGGTATCGGTGTCTGCTGCTGCATTGTAGTTACAGAGGTATTTGAAACGCTGTTGCCAGATTGTAATGATAAGACCTAAAAAAGGGAGTCCCAGAAAATATGGTCAGTCTCTTGTGAAACGGTATTACACTAACTTATAAACTTATAAAATCATGCCACAATTGAAACTAAAATGATCGCTTGCTAGCCACTACGTAAGATTATTGTTGTTGGATTATAAAGTGGTTACTAGCAATACGAAAAACGGTCATCAAATAAACACGTCACCAATGAGTTTAACACTAATCACCCCATACACGATTAATGATCCTCTTACTTTTGACACAATACCAGCTAAAGTTTTAACACTAATCACCCCATACACACTATCTGGTTTATCTTACACTCGAAATTTTTTGTAAAAACAAAAAACTTACAGAAAAGTTAGTCAGTCCATTAGAGTCTTGGAGCTGTTCCGACTTACAGGTGCCATAGAATGAGCTATTGTGGAACGAGTTCATATCAGTGTAGTTTTCAGTATTGCAGCCACCAGCAGAATTGGTGTTGTCGGGCAATAGATTTTCCGTAGATACACCTGAAAGACTGCTAGAGGCAGAATTTCGAACTTGATCTCCCAAAACATTTACCTGATTGGTGCTGCAAATTGCAAAGTCTTGCATCGTAGTTACAGAGGTATTTGAGCTGCTGTTGCCAGATTGTAATGACAAGACCTAAAAAAGGAGTCCCAAAAACATTGGTCAGTCTCTTGTGAAACGGTCTTGCATTAACTTATAAAATTATAAAATCATGCCACAATTGAAACTAAAATGGTCGCTTACTAGCCACTACGAAAGATTATCATTGTTGGATTATAAAGTGGTTATTAGCTATGTGAAAAGCGGTCATCAAATAAAAGGGTCACTAATGAGTAATGACATTGAAGACTGATTATTAGGTACTGTGCACGAACAATGATCCTCTGATTTTAACAAAACACCAGCTACAGTTTAACACTAATCGGCCCATACAAACTATCTGGTTTATCTTACACTCTATTTTTTTTGTAAAAAACAAAAAACTTACGGAAAAGTTAGGCAGTCCATTAGACTCTTGGAGCTGTTCCAACTTAGAGGTGGCATAGAATGAGCTGTTGTGGCCCAAGTTCATATCAGTGTAGTTTCCGGTATTCCAGCCACCAACAGAATTGTTGTTGTCGGGCAATGAATTTTCCGTAGGTACACCTGAAAGACTGCTAGAGGCAGAATTTCGAACTTGATCTCTCAAAGCATGTACCTGATCGTTGCTGCAAATTACAAACTATTGCAAATCAATAGATGTTTCAGAAGGTAAATCAATAATGACCTTGCACTGATGACAAGAGTTAGAAAGCATTGAATACATAATGATTTAATTTCTTTCAGTATTGAATTAGTGTTTCTTTAATTGTACGAAAGTACAGAAAACACATGGCTTCTTATAGTCATATACCACAACCCCTCCAAAACAGAAATAATGAATCGTCATATATAACTGAAAACTCTTCATAAAACAGATAAAATTGAAAAGTCACTGCAGATTTTATACACTCAAGTCACTTGAACCATTCTTGGTTCAGGATTTTTAGGTTAGTACTTCCCAATCCCAAGTGCGATAGAACCTTAGAAACACAAAGTAAGGAGAACAGGAAGCTGTTTACAAAACAGACCTTGGAGAAGACTCCGCCGATTCCACACCATCAGCTTCCTCAACAACATCAGCCCATCTGAATGCAGGCGCTGAGGCATCAGTTTTTTCTGATTCTGAACCAAAACTCCCAAAGATCAACCGGCAGCAGTTGTTTTCAGGGGCTTGAATATCATGTGGTATGACGACCTTTTGGCTATCAGGAATGTTAATTTTTGAGAGCTTATCCACCAACTCACTTGTTTCTTTCTCCACATTCTTAGAAGTATCAGGCTGGCGTGAGTTGGATTTCATAGGTGATCTTATAGCACCAGGACTAGGAAAACTTGGCTTCAGGTTTGTTTTGGGCTTCCAACCTTTACAAGGCACCACAATAAACATAATCAAGATTGTCAAGCCCATCCATATTGAGCGAGCATAAACAACAAAAAAGCCTTAGTAAATTTTGGTGACTATATAACAAAAAGGAAACCAGATATATCCTTAACATGCACGGGAAGAACTGCGATAGTCTACAAAAAAGGATCAGCCGTTTAAGATAGAATTTCAAACGATAATTGCCTAAACTATATATATACTATGTAATGCAAAGAATTATTAGTAAATCAGAACTACTGCATTGAAAGCAGGAACATAATGTATATTTTACATCTAACTAGCCATCAACGAATTACATTGGTGGTAGAAGTTATTTCCATTCAGAAAAGTTTGTTTGCAAGAATAAGTAGCTATGTTCAGTAACAAAACACATACATACGAGACTGATCACTGATAATAAAAAGTACCTTTTTGCACAGCAGCCTGCTGACGATACCTATAACCGATGAGATTGTTAAATCTGTTTCTAGCAGAAATGGCCATTACAGATTTCACCGCCATTCCAGGGTTTTGGTCTCTCTGAGAACTAGTATGTAACTGTTTAAACGATTCTTTTGCATTACTTCGCAAGACTGAATTTAAATTAGAAACACGTTGATGATGAGTTTGCTTCAGACCACTTTTGGACAATTGACGACCACCGCCAACACCAATATCACGCCTTATCGCCCCAACTGCAGCCCGGGATCTAAAATCACGGTATGGAATTTGCACACGATCCGAAGAAGACGCATAAATACCAACAGCTCTGAAAGATGCAGAAGTGTTTCTCCCCAGAAGATTTTTTCTAGAGTTAGAGTTGAAGTCTAGAGCCACTTTAGGCCGAAAGTCATTACCGCTGATAGACCTATGAACATTTCTGCTACTTGAGTATCTTTGATTTTCTGACGCCATATGCGAACTGACAAAGGGGTAAAGACCAAGTTCATACGCAGTTCCAGAAAAATAAAATCAAAGAACAAAAGACAGTAGCTAAACTTATATACGCAAAAAATTAAATTTATGCATTAAATCAGAGCATGATAGGTTCAACAACAAATAATACTAAAGCAGAAAAGAAAAGATACCTAGAAACATTATAGATCCTCCTAGCCATGCCTGATAATGGAGCTTGAGTTGAAGACTTTGTTTCTCCGGAATAACTTTGACCGACTTTGTTGCCTTGGACGACACCAAACTCTCGGCTGATTCCTGCACATTTAATGAATTCTATTATCCATAATAGTGAACAAACCAAGTCCAAATGCGAAAATACCTTCCTACTTTAGTGATTACTACTTTCAACACTTTCCAGTAAGAGGGTTGTATAATACGATTGTCGTTCATGTTAGCCATGTTGACCAACCCAAAATCGTGTTGTTAAATGTTTGTTGCTGCTTTTATTGGAGTGATATTTACAAATAAAAAAAAATAAAAGCACGGCTTAGTATGCTGGATGATCATAAGTACCCCTTCCTGCAGAGTGCCCTTGTTGACCATTGCGATCAAAATAAAATCTTGGCCCTTGATCTTTATAGTCGTTGCGCTTCCTTGTTTCAACTTTACCAATGTCATCTGAATTCTGAAACCAATGATCAAGGTTAAACATAAAAGATTATGCAAAATAATGTCTTCACATTTTTTATCTAAATAGTAAAAAATCAGTTCAAAACATGTAATACTTCATGAATTATATTCAAAAACTTTGAATCATTATTGAAAATTGAAACTAGCATCCCGAAATGATTTTCAAATAAAGAAAGGTGAGTATTGGCTGAGCACAGAGACGGGACAGTCCGGCAGAGGGCTGAACGATACGCAATGGAGTGAGGTTAGTGAGGAAACAAAATTTTCCATAACTAACAAGATGATCATGCGGGCATAGCAGAAACATGTAAGGGAGCAAGGAAATATGAAAAAGAGGAGGGATTTGCAGGAAAACCAACTGAAATAATGCAATGCCGCAGTAACTCAACCAAGGGCCAAGTTCAAGATTTTTCTGCCTGCCTCCTTACTCAAATATATAGGATGTGTACACTGTTCCGTATGGCAAGTGCAGACCCAAACGTCCTACACCTGCTTGACTCAAAAAGTTGGAACACATATAAAGAAGCTTTGTGTTCAAAGGTTCCACCCATTCAACCATGTGCAGGGAGTTTGTGGGCGAGCATATAAGCAACAGCGCCAAGAATACAATCAACCTTGAATGACAACACATTAAGAATTAAGACCGTAATAGCATTTACATGTTAACAATGATTGTAAAACATTGATTCTCTGGCCTGCTATGGTGAATCAGGCAACAGTTCTTACAATCACACTAACACTAGTTTTAGAATAGGCAACAAACGAAGGATATGCACAACAAGATTTAATAAGAACTAACAACACTTGAAAGCTTATTTACAACGGCAACAAATTAGAAGGAAAAAGTTTATTACCTCTTTCTTCTTATCTCTTCTCTTTCTCACTTCATGAAAGGTGTCTGGCATGGGAGAGGAGAAGTCATTGACATAAGTATTTGCACGGGTTTGGTCAAGAAACTGAATATAAGCTGACAAATCTTATCACACAGTATATCGAATCCCCTCAATATTAAGACAGAATTTTATATTTGTTTGGATACTACGATTCGCATAAGGGAGGAAACCATTTTTCAAATTCGAGTTGGAAGGAAAATCCTCGTACATAAACCAATTTTTTTTTTTTTGAAAATACGATATATTTGAAAGGAAAATGACATTGCTCCATGCCTCCATTGCCCCTTCACTCCCCTTCCCTCATCCTTTTGCTTTATCCAAAGTTCCAAACAACAGGATAATTTCTTCCATTGCATTTTCCTAACATATGACCCAAGAGCAAATGTTCTCAACTACATTTACATACTCCGTATCTTTCAATTTGCCTCCCTATGTTGAAATCACTATACCATTTAGAGACTACAACTGCATAGGCAACCTGTATGAATAACCCAGAAATGCCACCGCAAAAGCTACTCCTTCTTCGCTATGATTTGATTATCTTTGATTAGAATACCCCTCACAAAGAATAAAAAAAAGGTAAACACATTATTGAGACAAGGGGAGTACTTGTAAGGGCACTGAATTTCTCTAATCTGACAAACTCGACTTACATTCGATTTTGTTTTAGCCAATCTCACATTAAAAGTTCTCATAACATTAGAAACTCAAAAAGTTACTGTTGTGAACTTTTAAAAACATTTCTAGTTTCAAGACGATTACTTTGAATTTCCACAAACATTCATACTCCCTCGGTCCCTCCCCTCGAGAAAAGCTATCTACCTTCTCCTTTGGGTCTTCTCTCCAATCTTCTCCTCTAATACAGGATTAAAATAACATTTATTTGACCCAATTTCTAGACATTTGTGTAAGGAAAAAAACATTATTTTAAGCCGATGTGTGAGGAGAAGGTTGAAAGGAGAAGATCCATGGCAATCGTCCCCTAGCTACTAATCAATTGTTTACTTTTTTATTCATTGTAAGGGGTATTTTGATAAAAGTTAAAACAAATGATTGAGAATTTGAGACTTACAGTGTATTTATATTCTATTTATATGCATTGCAATTTCCATTTCCCAAGTTCTTCGCTTACCCTCCTTATTTCCATTCCTAGCTTTCGTAATACACCAATTTCTTCAATGTGATGCTAAACCACACACATTATAACATCATACTCAACATTACATATTTACATGCACCAAGTTACCACCTTTTTAACTTCATACTCCGTAATACTTAATTAATTCTTGAAATTCCACATTTATGTACGCTTGTTCAAATTACGAGACTGAAATTTTAAAACAAACGTATGAAAATGACTCGAAAGAAGAGAAAACTTAACAACAGTCTTCTACTTTCAACAACATAACCTTAATAAACCATTCTACAATTTCAATAAATTTCCAAAAATGGGCAACAAAAATACTTGCAAAACATTAAATAAACAGAAAAATTAAAAAAGATTATACCTTGGTGTAAAAGTTTAGCTGTAGCTTCATCAATAATCATATTAGAATCTTTAAGTGCATTATAGATATCAGCATCAGAGTGATTACCCACTATTTCTTTAATAAAATCTATAGTTTTTTGAAGATTTTCTGATATTATCACCATAATTAACAGTAATTATACAAATCCACTACCAAGAACATGAAAAAGATGAAAACTTTATGAAGAATTATGGATTTTAAGAAGGAAAGTGGAATGGAGTACAAAAGTGAGACAGAAATTTGTGGGTATTTTTTTCTGACAATGAACAAAGTATGGCCATCATTTTGAACTGCCAAAGTACAAGTTTTCCAACCTTGCTGACCAAGGTGTACGGAAAGTCTTTTGTTGTTTTGTGAGGTGAAGCGGTTTTTCTAACGGGTATCCTAAAAATTTTCGAATACTCTCTTCATTGTGGACGTTGTCTAATAGTATTTTCAAAGTCCAAGTTTATTTATTTTTGAATAATTATTATACTTATAATTGGCGGATCTAAAACAAGTCAATACGGTAGAGGACCTTAATTATGACGGAAGGATACGTCTTTGCTGGTTTTTCATATCTCAATGTAAAAATATCAATGGCTGCCCTTGGTCGGTAATTGAGTCTAAAATACTCATAAACGAAGTCAATAGTTTAAACCTCATCTCCCGTTATTGTTTATTCCAAATCCTTCACTTTAGGCCAAATCAGTAAGCAATACAACATGATTTATAGACTATCATGCTAATTCATTGTATCAACTATCAACAATGCATTTTCATCAACCGTGAATGCCAAGACATAATAGTTACCCATTGTACTATTGTCTTCAAAAGCATCCCTGAGATTAAACCAAGAACCGGAATATCAACGGTTTAAACAAGGACAAGCTCCAAGTATACAAGTCACAACCGTAAGTAATCTGACTCATTGCCGCTGGTAATTGCCTATGTGAATCAGAGGTACTTGCGAGTTTTTACAAGTCAATTTATATCAAAAATCTCGAACTGAAATTCATTCGCCAAGCCATTACAAAAACACCCTACCTACTTTGCTACTTCTCCGACCAACATTACACTTCTATGTTACAAGATTGATATGTATATATAGAGAGATTTTATGTGTAAGGAGACCCCCCTTTGGTAGTCTGATGCTGACGGGTTTTGAATCCAAGTAATGACTTGAGTCACTTGACCAGTTAAGCTTAATTTTGTCGATCTGTCTGTAGATAAAAGTGAGAATCAAAGGTTTCTTTTGTGTTGAGCATTCTTATCTCATCTTTCTAACCTGTTGAAGCTCCTATGAAGTAAGAAAATGGCTCTAATGAAGACCAAATTAATCACAGCGCAAACGCCAATCACAAATACTGTTCTTGGATCCTCGCCTTGTTCTCCTCCCACCACACTCTCGCATGAGTTTCTCCGAACTTTTCTCGGCTGCATTGGGGTATCAAACATAAGATTCAACCAGATAGAGCATTGCATATTTAAATACATCAACAGTTACAAGCACAAATGCATATTTTGAGTTACGTCTTTCATAGACGTAAAAATAAAGACTGCTATTATCCATTCGACAAGAGGTCAAAGGCTCAAAGCAAATTGTCTCACTAAACTGTCTGAACTTGGTCTTATAATAAAGTAAAAGAAACCAGCTTAATGGATCATGAGTTTGATTATGACTTATGAGATACTGTTGCAGACTTGCAGTTACTGAGTTTGTCTGGACTTTCCTTCCTCAAGCTATGTTTCTATAATTCTTCATATTACTTCACGTAACCATGTCCAGACCTTGACACACTATGAGTACGAGTATGGTAGTTTGACAAAACTTCACTTTAAGCCAAAACCGCGTGGATTTTTCATAAAAATAATCGAGTTTGCCCAAACGGGTACGCACCAAAGTCTAGTGCTTGGGTAAGCTCAGTAGAGCACTAGCTCAACTTAATGCCAGAGCGGCAGAGCCATAAAAGTCGGCACTATATAAAAAAATCCTAGTTATGAACTTCAAAGAAGCTCACCTGAATCTAACACGCCGAAGCTCCCGAGTGCCATTAGTCAAAGCTCGGATAGTGATGTAGATCCCTGGTTCATCCTGCTCAACCCATTCCGTCTCCATATCACTCTCATTGCCAACAGAAAGCTCCCCCGAGTGATTTTCATCTCTTGATAAGCTGCTCCTACCTGAGACGTCAGCTGACGATATCTCTGTTTTTGAAGTACTAATGCTAGAGAGATTAGGAGTTGAAGCAAGTCCATATGACTCGTAGTCTTGTCGAGTTGGTGGATGATGGAAATTCCGTGGCAACCGTTCCTTGCTCAAGGATGGTGTTGCAGGACTTTCCAGGGCAGAACCAATCTTCGAGTTCTGTGAAGACTTCAGAAACTCAAAACATTTTACTTGCAGTAAATTAATAGAAGAAATCATCATAGCAAGATCAAGTAAGTATATGTATTGTAGACATAATACAAACATGTTTTTTGAGAAAATGCTACTATTTTAGTTATTCTGTATCTTAGGCATGATCCTATCGTTATATTCAATCCTCAATGTAATATACTCGCCGCGTCCATCAATAAATTTTCTTGTACAAAAATTAAGGACCATATGAAGATGTTGATGAAATGCAAATTGACGAAAGAAGTGGGTCATACATCATATGATCACACATAATATACGGAGTGAAAAAAAAAAAGGAAAAGATTTCAAATAAGAGATTTGGAGGTTTATTCATACATACACCAAGATCGTAACCAAAATCTTTATTCATGGCCAGATTGACTAAAATATACGAGTTTATGTAAGTCTCACCTCATCCTCAGTCATTGGAGTGGTTGGTTGAGGTACACATTGTTGATTAAGCTTTTGAACATTATAAAGCTCCATAACCTTGTCATAGTTCCCAGCCCACCATCTTTGAGCTTGCGGTTTGTTGAAAAGATCGCGGCTGAAATAAATAAACAAATACTATATAGCATGAAGTAACTGAAAATATAATTCAATGCAAAAGATAAGAACTGAACACTGAATTCAGACACACAATTGTTCACAACTATAAACAACCAAAAAATAAACAAGATTACAAGCTTATAAAAACCCGAAACTCAGTTCACTCCGTCAAGTAACCAAGAAAAAAAACTATAACCAAATCACATGAAAACCTCCTCAACATATCACAAATTCTTAAATGAGATAGTCTCACACCTGGAACAAATCAATTAATGAGATAATTAAATGAGGAATACACATGTGAGACAGTTTCGTAGAAGACTCACTGCAGAGATATATAATCATCAAACAAATTCTATGACAAAACAAACCAAAATTAAGAAGAAATGATACCTGAACTTAATGCTCTTGAGATCATTGCCACCCTGAGGAATAGAGACAAAAGTGATGAGCACACCAGGCTCAACCTGAGCAACCCACTCCTTAGGCTCATCCTCCTCCACGAAAACAGCGGATTCCGTCCTCCCACTCACTGACACCGGCGTTCCCTCCCCACTACTCGACATCCCCATCTCTAGTCCCTTAACCACCACTCTTCCATCCAACTCTTTCCTCCAAATCCTGGCTGTTGATGCCGCTGTTATATCCGCCTTCTGATACCCATAATGAAACCTACCAGACGAGCGTGAACCACCACCATTCGACTCTTCACAATTCCTGCGGCCTTCACTCCCTCTTGCACAGGGTTTGCAACTCTTATATGCCCCAGATGCTTTCAATGCCATCCCTTTAATCTGTTTACGAATTTATCATTAAACTTAATCAACATTTTGCCAATTACAAAGGTAACTAAAACAATTAGATGGGTTAGCAGCTTTTAGATGCACACAATGCCATCTGTTAATCAGTGATTTAATTTATCACCAAGCTTAATCGAAACAACATCAACAAAAAAGCTAATTAAAATAATTAGATGGGCTAGCAGAGTTGCAGCTCTTATATGCCCCAGATGCACTCAATGCCATCCCTTTAATCTGTGATTTAACTTTATCACTAAACTTAATCAAAACATTGTCAACAGTAACGACATAACCTCAGCGCCTCAATGGCTCCCGCAAATTGCCAACAACAAAGCTAATTAAAAATATTAAGATGGGTTTGCATTTACAATTCTTTTTTCCAATATTAAACCTTTAATAAACAAAAAATCATCCAATTACCATCATTCAAAAAAGCTTAAACTACAACTAAAGTATAACATCTAATTGAAATGGGTTAGCATAGTATCCCATATCATCTCAATTGCACATTCCATTCATCTAGGCATTCAATTAGCAATCAAAACACTCAAAATCTTATCTTTTCCACATACAACAACGACATTACCCCAGTGCCTCAATGCCTCCCACAAATTGTGGTATAAGGCTTCTTACCCTTGTATTAACAACACAGCGAGACCCTTCCTGAATGACGCAATATAAAACAAACAATCATATCAACTAAAAACCAATGGGTATCAAATACTTCCACAAAACTGAAAACACCAATAATGAAAAATTAGAGGCAATCAATCATTAACAATTCAAAAAAAAAAAAAAAAAAAAACTCACTTGATTAGTGAGGGTTTTAATAGGTTGTCTTTTATTAGGAGTAGCAACACCATCATCTTCTTCTTGATGTTGGGGCAAAGATCCACCATTTATTTGCTTAGTACATGCTATACAAGTCAACATTTTTACCCACACTACACAGACTAAACACTAAACAACCCTTAAAAACACTCAATAAAATGTGTATTAATCCTAAAGTTGCAAACTTTTTTTTGATTATTTAGAATAAATACTAAAAAAATTTGGCTTATTGGGATTTGAGAGAATAGAGTAAAAAGATTACAACTTCAGTATACACCCATTAATCAAATCAATAAAATAAATCAAATTATATATGATATTATATGATTTTGTTCCTTTATTTCTACAGATTTTTCATGAAAATACAGAAATGTATGTTTGGGGAATGTGTTAAATATGGAAAAGAAGTGAAAATGAGAGTATTTGGTTATGGATTTGTTTGATTTATGAAATGATATGATTTGATATATGATACAGAGTGTAAGAAAGGAAGAGTGTAGTGTGGAAAATGGAATGTTGTATAATCTTGTGTGTATGAATGAATGAGATGTGGAGATTTGATGAAAGAGATGTCCAGGTAACTTGGCCTTGCAACGACTAATTGTCTTGCTCCTGCCTCTCTGACTCTCACTCAATTTGTCCTCACAAATTCATTTTATAATGGAGGGTGTATGACGGTTTTACGTGAGACTAATGCTATGTCGTATTAAAACCTGGTTAGATTATTTGGGTGATAAACTTTTTAGTTATGAATTTTAACATTGTTTTAGACATTTTTCTTTTTTATTTAATTTCAATTCATTTCATTTCAGCTTTATTCATTTTAGTTCAACTTCATTTAATCTTGGTCAGTTTAGTGTAACTCATTTCTTCACAAATTAACTCTTATTTTAGTTTAATTCAACTTCGTTTAGCTCTATTCAGTTAAATTGAGCTCTTTTCAGCCGAAAAGAATAAGGCCTTATTCTGGGTTCGAACCAACGCCTCTGATTAAGTTAGAATAAGTCATTATTAACTAATCTAAATAATCGTAGCTTACCGATATTTTTTTACTAAGGATAGAGTCTGATTTAATAACACGTGACATTAAATCAATTACTCTCATATTAAATCTTAGAACAACTATTTCTGTGTGTAGCCATTGAAAATTATTCCTTCATAAATATTTTTTTTCCTCTTCTAAGTCAAATTCATCACCATATATTTTCCAATTTCAAAAACTTTGTATTGTTTTCAATCAACTTTATTCATGTTTTTTTTTGGAGTTTTACTTTAGCTAGTAATCTTATCTATTCGCTAATCCTCAAAGGAACATTTATATGTGAATATGTCGTCATCAATTTTATTTTTAATAGATGTAACTTTTATACTCTCCAATAACTATCTCATTTTGATTCGATTCTTCTTTATGTGGTCATGTCCGCATATATCAACCATATCATACACATTTCTGCCACATTCGTAAGCATATAAAATGAATTTCCGCTCCACCTTATAAACCCGAGATGTATTTTATGTCTTGTGTAGTTCATGCCAACACAAATCTTAAGACTCAATTCTTGAATACTAGCTCTAAGGCCATGATTTCAGATTTTAATCTTCAGGCTTTAAAAAATAATAACACCCAAATCAAATTGCAACGTCGCGTTCCTTGAAATGTTTAATGTTGTCACTATAGTCCATTTCAATACTTGACCATCACATGGAAGATCGATGCACATCATATGCTTTTGAATCTAGTGGTTACAATAATAATAATATTATAATAGTATTATTAGTTTTAACTTAAAACAATATTAACCTTTTGATACTTTTTTTTCTTTTATATCAAATTTCCAAACTTGGTGCTTAATATATTTCTACTCCTACAAAATAATACCCTATAAACCGTAGGAAAATGAGATGGTTCTCCCTAAATGTCACTCATTTGAGTCGATCCTTCTCTGTATGGTCAAAAATTCCGCTAAATGAACTACATTTAGGTCCTTCATCCGGAAGAGATGCAAAAGAAAAGTTAAGGTGAATATATATATAGGTCCATATTATTATATTCGATGGTCCTAGCAAAGTAGCAACCCCTACGATGGATGGATCTAAACGCTTTTGAAGCAAAATATTAATGAAACCAAAAACATTAAAATAAGAAAGCATGCAAGTTGGGATTAGTTAGGCAGCTTTTGATGAGGAATTAGCAATTTAGCATGTGCATCATAACTTTCTATTCCATACTTAATGGAAATTAGTTAATACTAGTTTACGATAATCAACAAGCCGTCTTTGATTAGAGTGTTTATGGAGTATAAATGTATAATTATTCAATTATGTTACTTGAATTTGAGCGGTTGATTCAAGTAACAATGCTAATAAGTTGATTTCTCACTAATTTTTAGGAGCAATGTTTTAAAACACATACTTCATTCGTATGTACTCTAGTTTTTACATACTTTGTATTTTGTTAAATATTCTATAATAAACAAGCTTAAAACAGTGTATCCATGGGCCATGACTGTTAATTAATTAGGTTGTCATAGAACAATAAAATTATGTTTTTGTAATGAAATGAACTTAACTCTTAAAACAAGGTCGAAATTTAAAGAGCACTTCTCAACAAAAATCTTCACGATTCACTTTTTTTTTTTGGTAAAGTGGAGCTAACAATAAGGGTGAAAGTGGTGATTGAGTCCATAATTATATGCAATTATGAAATTAATCCCCATAACTTTCAATTGGAGTAATTTGGCCCCATAACTTATATAATAAGTGAAATTAAGCTCCTTTATCAAAATTTCACGAGAAATTCAATTTATCATATCAAAAAAAGTAAAAATGGTTTTTACATACGTATGTAATTCGATATACCAATAGCAATTAACAATTTTATGTGAATTTTTTTGAAATATTGAAAAACGGAAAATTTTGAATAATGTTTTTTACCCTTTTAATAGTTTTCAAAATATAACATATTTATTTTATAGTTGTCTAGGTTAAATAATTAAGATTCTTTATACTAATTAATAGTATAATTAATATTTATATATATTCTGGTGTTCTCTAGATTTATATTTCAACCAAAACTATATAATATTTATATTGAAATCCCTTGTTCAGATCTATCACACAGCCCTATCGATTAAAATTATATAGTATAATTAATTTGTATAGATTTATTTAATTACATAGAAGTCNTATATATATATATATATATATATATATATATATAGTACTAGTATGGGTACCCGGCTCCACCCGGGTTACCTTTATTTAGCATTAAAATTTATGTTCAATTAAATAAAACAACATTACAGTTGCATAACTCATAAATTTATCATTAACATATTTTTCTATGCCATATTTTAAAATTACGATGAAATAAATTATGAGACAAATTCACTACTCCAGTTATTAATATTTTACTTAAATCGATTTGTTGTTAATATTGTTACTTTTATTACATTCGTTATTACTACTGTTACTTTCACTACTCCCGCCATAATTATTTTTAAATAATTATTGTTACTTTCGCTACTGTCACATTAATATAGATAATTTCACTACTTCCGTTGTTACTTCTATTACTTTCGCTATTCACACTCACTATTCAAATGAGTTATCAATAT
>VHZZ01006355.1:54798-65045 GCA_009801015.1 Silene noctiflora | reverse complement strand
TATCATTGTCGTTGCGGCGACATCGCAATCCTCTATTCTAGTTTGTCGTGGATGGTGTTGCAGCGTCGGTTTTGGACGTGGCTGTTCATGACACGTTTCTGGTCGTGGAGATGTGGAGTCGGGTCTAGTGCGTGGTAAGGAAGAAGAAGAGCGGGTACAGGTACATGTACGGGTACGGGTACGGGTACGGGTGCAGGGGCGAGTATGATGAGTGTTGGCTGGTAAATAACGTCAATGATGAAACTTTGTCATCATATAGTGTTGGAAATAGGGGCACATTGAGCCAAGTCATTTTTCCAATTGTCCCACATTGGTGAGGAAATGAGAGTTTTTTGTGTTTATATACTCTCCTCTCTTTACCTTACTACTAGTGGGTTAAGGGAGCTTTTTGTAGAGGCTTGTGAGGTGCTTAATTCATCTCACACGCGTGCGTCGAGCCCGGACCGGATCCGGATTCGGGATTCGTGAATCGCAAATCGCGAATCGTGATTTGGGATTTGGCAATTGGCTGCGCCAGGCTCTGCTTATCTTTTTGGGCCTGGAGAAGGTTTAAAAGGAGCCTCTGATCAACACTCCAAAGCACATCAACTCTCTCTTCCTCTTCCTATTTTCTAATACATTCATTTCTGGGTAACGTTAAAAGTCGTTCCAATGCTCTTAGTTTCCAGTGGGCGTCACTGAGTGCAGTAGTGTAAATCCTTGGGAACTATCGGTCATCTGCTGATCGCCACCACAGTCGTACCGAAATACTTTTCAAGGCAGTGGCTCTCTTACCACGACACTACATTCTGGTTATCTCTTTTCTGGTTTTTCTGTTTCGTTCTTTTTACTGCAATTTCGTACCAACAATTTGAAAACTATTTATTCGTTGTTGTAACAATGACAACCATGTCAAAACTTGTTCCTGGTTTTTCTAAACTTGAGTCATTAGACGGTAACAATTATAAGCGTTGGTCCCAGAAACTGCTAATGTTTTTTGAATAGTTAGATATTGATTATGTTCTGTTTAGTAACCCTCCCAGACTTATAGTCCCTTATGATGTTGAGACTACCTCTCCTCTAGCTAAATCTATTAAGTCCAATGAAGAAGAAATCAAAAAGTTTGAAAAGGATAACAAAACTGCTAGATGTCACTTACTGAATAATATGACTAATAGCATGTTCGATTTATTTGCTGTAAATAAATCGGCTAAGGTCATTTGGGAGTCCTTAGAGGCTAAATATGGGGCTCATGATGCTGGGAAAAAGAAATATGTTGTGGATAAGTGGCTGGAGTTTCAGATGGTGGATGGGAAACCTAAAATGGAACAAGTTCATGTCTATGAAAATTTGTTCGCTGATGTTGTTAATGAGGGAACGAAACTAGATGATATTTTTGTGGCTAATGGACTGCTAGAGAAATTCCCTCCCTCCTGGTCTAACTATAGGAACCACCTTAAGCATAAGAAAAAGGACTTGTCCCTGAAAGAACTTGTAGGACACATGAGGACCGAGGAGGCAAATCGCCTTAAAGATAAACCTGTTAGTGAATCCGTGAATGCTTCTGTTGCTACTGTCAAAGCTAATCTGGCTGAGTCTGGTGGTCCGTCTAATACTGAAAAGTTCAAGGGTAAGGGTAAGGCCAAGGGTGATCACAGGAAAAGGCAAGATCTTTCTCAAACTCACCTCAGGGAAAACACTTGCTCTCACCAATGTTTTATTTGTACCCTCGTTGCATCGAAACCTCGTGTTTGGTTCCTGATTGAACAAAGATGGTTTGAAACTTGTTTTTGAGGCTGACAAGGTTGTATTGTCGCGTAATGGGGAATTTGTGGGCAAGGGTTATCTTTCTGGGGATTTATTTTTATTGAACTCTGATTCAGTTTCTAATAATATTGCATCTACTTCTGCTTATATCGCTGAGTCTATTGATGTTTGGCATGGTAGATTAGGTCATTTGAATGTTAATTACATTAAAAAACTTAGAACTATGAACTTAATTCCAAGTTTGACGAATCAAGAATTCTCTAAATGTGCTAGCTGTGTTGAGGCTAAATTCACAAAGAAACCTAGTAAACCTGTTACAACTAGGAATACGAGTCTTCTTGAGCTTATTCACACCGACCTAGCTGACTTCAAAAATGTTGTAAGTAGAGGTGGTAAAAACTATTATGTCACTTTTATAGACGACTGTTCGAGATACACCCGTGTATAATTGCTTAAGACTAAAGATGAAGCTGAACAATCGTTTATAAATTTTAAGAATGAGGTCGAAAATCAACCCGACAGGAAAATCAAAAGGGTAAGGTCTGATAGAGGAGGCGAGTATAAGTCTGGATATTTAGTTGATTTTTGTGCGAAAAAACAGTTTAGTACATGAGACTAGTCCACCTTACTCACCTCAGTCTAATGGAGTAGCTGAACGAAAAAATAGAACTTTGAAAGAAATGATGAATGCTATGCTTTTAAGTTCTGGCCTATCTGACAATATGTGGGGGGAAGTGTTACTTTTGACTTGTCATATTCTTAACCGTGTACCTCATAAGAAAATTGATAAGACACCCTAGGAGATTTGGAAGGGCTTTCCTCCTAACCTGAGCTTCCTTAAGGCATGGGGCTGTTTGACTAAAGTAGGTTTTCCTGAATTTAGGAGACCTACCGTTGGACCAAAAACCTATGATTGTGTTTTTATTAGGTATGCTCAAAATAGCTCTGCTTATAGATTCATGTCTCTGAGTGATCGTTCTATATGTGAAGCGAGAGATGCTTAATTTTTTTAGCATGCTTTTCCATTAAGGAAGACTGTTGTATCATCCACATGTTTACCTGTTGCATCTAATGATATCTCTTCACATGCTAGTAGTAGCACTTTTATTGATCATATTGTTGAACCTAGAAGGAATAAGAAACCTAGATGTCCAACGAACTTTGGAGATTATTTTGTTTCAACTTTGCTGTCTGAATATGGATACACTGTTTGTGCTAGTGATGAGTTTGTTTCTGCTTTTTTAATAGAAGATTATCCAAAAACATATAGTGAGGCAATGAAATCCATTTATGCTAATTTTTGGAAAGCTGCTATTAAAAGTGAGCTTGATTCTATTGTGTCTAATCAAACCTGGGACTTGACTGATTTACCTAAAGGTAGTAAACCCATTACGAGCAAATGGATTTTTAAAAAGAAAATGAGACCTGACGGTACAATAGAAAGGTTCAAATCTAGACTTGTGGTTAGAGGGTTTACACAAAAGAAAGATATTGACTATTTTGATACTTATTCTCCTATCTCGACTATAAGAACTCTTGTCGCCTTAGCTGCCATTCATAATCTCATTATTCATCAGATGGATGTTAAAACTACCTTTTTGAATGGTGAACTAAGGGAGGAGATCTATATGTCGCAACCTGAAGGTTTTGTGGTTAAGGGTCAAGAGAATAAAGTGTGTAAACTTAAAAAATCACTATATGGTCAAAACAAGCACCTAAATAGTGGTATGGGAAATTTAACAACACTTTGGTAAGTAATGGCTATATGGTTAATAATTATGATTCATGTATTTATTCGAAAGTGGTAGAATTTGAATGTGTAATTATATGCCTTTATGTTGATGACATGTTAATACTTGGCAATAATTTGGAGGTAATAATTAAAACCAATGATTTTTTTTCATCACAATTTGAGATGAAAGACTTAGGAGAAGCTAATGTAATCCTAGGATTTAAAATTATTCAAAACTCCAATGGAATTTCTTTAAGTCAATCTCATTACGTGGAAAACGTGTTGAAAAAGTTTAACTGGTTTGATGAAGTGTCTGCTAGAACACCCTACGATGCTAGTATACATTTATGTAAGAACTTGGGTAAGAGTGTATCCCAAGAAGAGTATGCTAAAATCCTAGGTAGTGTAATGTTTCTTATGAATTGTACTCGACCAGATATTGCATATGCTGTCAGTAGACTGAGTTGTTATACTCATAACCCTAGTAGTGAACATTAGACTGCTCTTCGTCGTTTACTAAAGTACCTAAAAGGAACATCTGGTTTATGTTTGCATTATAGTAAATTTCCTGCTGTGTTAGAAGGATTTTGTTATGCAAATTGGGTTTCAGGTAACGATGAGATCTGTTCTACTAGTGGTTATGTCTTCACCATGGATGAAGGTGCTATATCGTGGAAGTCTACTAAACAGAATTGTATTGCACGCTTTACCATGGAATCGGAGTTCATAGCACTTGAGTTGGCAGGACAAGAGGCTGATTGGTTGAAAAACCTATTAGCCGATGTACCAGTGTGGGAGGGAGGGTAGACACTGATCTCCTAACACTGTGACTCACAAGCAGCTATAGGTGTTGCTAAGAATAGTGTCTATAATGCGAAGAAATGACACATTCGAATCAGGCACGCTGCAGTTAAACAACTCCTTAATAATGGATTGATTACTTTGGACTATGTGAAGTCCAAAATAAATCTTGTTGATCCCCTTACTAAGGGGCTGGCTAGAAGACTAGTCGTTGAAACGTCGAGGGGAATGGGGCTTAAGTCCTTAAGTCAAGAGTGACTAGGTCTAAAGTCTGTATTCCTATGACGTTGTATGGTTCATAGCCTTAAATGGTGGTGCTTTTGAGACGCACTTGATGAATTATACACCAGGTTGGACCTATGTCCTTAATGGCTCGTGTGAGAAGTGCTATTGAGACAACACTTGAGCCACCTACGTAGGTGTGACAATTATAAGACTAAGAGAAGTCTTGTGAACTAATCTATTTGAACCAAGGTTAACGCATGTCTCTTATGAGTGCGTTGCACATTGAAATCGCGGAACAATCACAAGTTCAAAGGTATGATATGTGTTGTGGGAGGTATCAACCGAAGCTCGGCGAGGAATTTAAATCGCAAGATATTCTCTCGCTGTCAGTAAGTTATTTCCTTATTTCACTAAAGTGTCAATTCAAATCGAAAGATATTGATACCTAAGTATCCAACCCTTCCGTTACCCAGGAATCTTCTTTCTCTGTCTCTGACGCCCCTAGTAGGGGATTGTTGGAAATAGGGACTCCTTGAGCCAAGTGTTTTTTTTTTTTCCAATTGTCCCACATTGGTGAGGAAATGAGAGTTTTGTGTGTTTATATAATCTCCTCTCTTTACCTTACCACTAGTGGGTTAAGGGAGCCTTTTGTAGAGGCTTGTGAGGTGCTTCATTCAGCTTACACACGCGCGCGCGCCGTGCCCGAGTTCGGCCCGGCCCAGTTCCAGATTCGCTATTCGTCATTTGGGATTTCGCAATCGGCTGCGCCGGGCTCTGCCTATCTTTTTGGGCCTGGACCGAGTTGATGCTAGTACAAACTGATATGTTAATAGTCAGTTTGTTTTAGTCAATATATGTTGTTAGTGGGTGAGAGTCTCACTCCACGATTTCAGCATTGACTGCTGCTTTGTGGGAGTCTGTTTCGGGCTCCCATAACTGCTGCTATCAGGCTATAAAAAGGAGCCTCTGATCAGCACTCCAAAGCACATCAACTCTCTCTTCCTCTTCCTATTTTCTAATACATTCATTTCTRGGTAACGTTAAAAGTCGTTCCAATGCTCTCAGTTTCGAGTGGGCGTCACTGAGTATAGTAGTGTAAACCCTTGGGGAACTACCGGTCATCTGTTGATCGCCACCACGGTCGTACCGAAATAGTTTTCAAGGCTGTGACTCTCTTACCACGGCACTACATTCTGGTTATCTCTTTTCTGCTTTTCCTGTTTCGTTGTTGTTACTGCAATTTTGTACCAACGGATAGTAATGATGAGGTTAATTATTAACAAAGGGGGTGGGTTTCTTTTCTTTGTAATTATGATGGATAATGATTACGTAATTAGATAAATCGATTGATTGTTATAATTAATCAACGAACTTATTTTTAATAAGTAATTTGATTAACGTAAATTGTATTAGATAATGTATTAGTTAGTTTAGTGATTCATTAATATATGTTATAATTGTAGGAGCCGATTCTATAAAAGATCGTTACTAATCGGCTTGTGTGCGCGGAATTGCTCAAAGGTAGGAATTACCTACTCAACTCAGATTTTTTTATGTGAATGTACATTTAATTGTGACGTTACACGATATTAATGTTAATATTGTAAATGACTATTGGATACGGTGTACATGTGGACGCTATGTTATTGTCAAAGTCGTATGGATAGATTGTTTTTATATTATTGTTGGTTATTCCTGGTACGATGTAGTGGCTATGAGTTGAGCATAACGCGGAGTGTGTTACTTCAAGTTGCGCATATCAAGTGAATGTTACTGCCAGATAGTTGTGCATTGTAAGTGATTATTACTGCCAGTTGAGCATAATACTGCCAGGTGAACATGGTACGTAAGTACTACTGCCAGTTAAGCATAGCACGGTGTTAAGGGGGTTGTGCTACTGCCAGTGACGTACGTGAGTTGTACGGATTAAGTGATGAGAATTTTAAAGACGTTTATTTAATTGGTTGGATTAATATTGTTGTTTGGTAAATTCTTAATCAACCTTTTGGTTGAACGTGTATTCTGTAAACACCTGTGATGAACTAATTATTGGGGAGCAGATTGACTGACAGGTATTTGAGTTAGCTGACTTGGGAGCTCATGGGGATGCGTTAGGATTTTGGCCAGTCTACCTGGAAGTCTAAATCACATAGTTCCAGACAGTTGTTGTTTTAATATTGAGTTTATTTGTTTCCGCTGCGAGTTGTAATTATTTATTATTTCAGTTGAATCAGTATGGTTATATTGTAACAAAAACTTTATTCGCTAAATTTTATATAAAGTACTTTGGTTTGTTTTACTTTGTTATTCACTACCTTGGAAACTCCGAGATGGTAACAACTCTATTTATTTGAGAATGTCTTGCTAAAGGCTCTTAAATAAATGGGGGTGTTACAAAGTGGTATCAGAGCAAACGATCCTCAAGCCTAACCAATGAATAATAATGAACTTAGGCGTGTCTAAATAAATGAACCCGGGAAGAAACTGATTGGAGCCCCTCTTAGTACGGTTAGGAAAGTGCGCCTAATTCGTACCATGACCCACTCAGTTTTGAACCGGTCACCTCAAAAAAGGATAAATGTGAGTGGGGTAGTTAGTAAGGGAATTATCTTTAAGGGTCGGTTTATATTTGAAGTTAGAAAGTCACTAATACTTTGCAGGTTGAGGAGGGAAAATGTGAGTAGGTTGAGGTGAAAGTGTTGGCCAAAGGCCGCGTGTATTTCGGATTAAGTTGCATGGCTGAATCGTGATATGGTTGCGGATGTAGAGTTATGGTTTTGAGATTGGATTAAATTGTGAAATAACTTATGGAATGTTTGAAAATATAGTTGGTATATATGATCATGAATTCTGAAATATGAATGTTTGAAGGTTACGAAATATGAATTAGAATTTTCATGTCTAGTGATATGCGGTATATGTTCCCCGAAATCATGTTAGTTAGCATAGTTTAGTAATGATCCTATGGATGAAGGATTTGAATGACCTTGATAATGCTTGTAATTTAAAAGGTGAGGACTATGTTATGGCATAACGGATGAAATTGGGTAAGTATCTAGAAATATATAATGTGTGAGGCCCAAGTTGTGATAGTTAGCATAAGTGGATTGGTTGTAAGGATAAGTGACTTAGTGGAAAGAGTGCTATGACTGAAAGTTTGATTTCTCATAATTTTACCCTTGTTTGTTTTGGCTTCTATTTATTGTCAGTATATCACCGATGGACGAAACTTTTATGGGTGATAGCACTGTGAGTTAGATTTCGTTTACCGCTGGTTTCATGCTTATACGATTTACGGTTTGAGAATAATAAATATTTTGGTGGACAGTGGTCAGAATGTTATTGTGCAATTATGTCTTCGACCAACAATTTTGCAAAATTTCTCATTTAAAATGTATTTATAATTTTTGCATAATTATAACTCCACCGTTTAAAAGAATCGTATACGTTTTCAAATTAATAAGCCACGTTTCAAGTTATTGTTTTAATATTTAATCATGATTTTGGAAAAATGACCCCAGTTTATAACAATGTGCTGATCAGTTTCTGGTTGGACCAACTAAATTGTAAAAATCTTTATAAACTGGTTATTTGAGATTCGAACTTGATTCTTTTTCTCATGTTTTTAAAATCCTCTATATTTTCTAAAAAGTAGTTCAACGGTTAATTAACGGTGATTTTTGGATGTTACAGCATCTCTTCCGACTTTCTGAAAATGTGAGTTTACACCAGGTTTTAATTGTTTTATCATTCTTGAACAATGTCTGATTTGTAGAATTATATGAACGTAGTTAAGAGTAATTGGATGGAAAGATCGTGATGTTTTGGGGGAATGGTAACTGTTGGGCAGTGTTTGACTAAAGGAAGAGTGTGACGGCATAGTGGTGGTTGATTGGGCAAATGTCAGTTCAACCAATAAAATGTTCTTTATTTTGCAGGAATTAAACTTAGTACCTTGTACCCAATAACTTATACCAATCTTTATGGTTTCCCGTTTTATTTTCTTGACCAGACGATATGGCCCCAAAGAAATCCGCACCTACTACCATGTCAGCGGAGGAAGTTGAAAGGTTGCAGAATATGAATGTTGCGTTAATACAAGCTATAAAGAATAAAGGGAAAGGAGATGACAAGAATCTGGCTAAGGTGGGAGCAGCGGTGGCTCGTTACAAGCCAGCTAAGTATGAGGGAATAGGTGAACCGTCTTTATTGGGAGAGAGGTGTACGGAGTTTGACAATTTATTTGAGCTAATAGACTATTCTGCGGAGTTGCAAATTGATCAGGCTACTTACTATTTGAGGGGTAGAGCTGGAAGATGGTGGACTAGGAGTAAAGAGGCTATTAGAGAGACTTTTAAGTTGAGTGAGGAGCCTTTTGTACCTTGGAAGAACTTTAAGACCATACTTAGAGATACTTTCATTCCTGAGCACATTAGAAGCAAGATGAGGGCGCAGTTTGACTCTTTTAAGATGACTGAAGAGATGACAGTCGAGAACTACCACAATAAGTTTATGGAATTAGTCAAGTATGTGGCAGACCTAGATTATGAAGATGACATACTAGCTGTGAGGTTCGAAAAGGGACTGACTATGGCAATTAAGAAGAGACTCACTGCTGGTGTACCTACTACTGTTGAGGAGGTATATTAGAGAGCTGGGCATGTTGAGAGGATTAAGGATATGTTGAGCAAGGAGAAGAAGGAGAAGGGGGAGAATAGGAAGTCTGAGATACCAAGTGAGGGAGATGGGGGTAGTAAGAAGCAAATCAATACTCATCCTAAATAGTTTTCAGTTGTAAGACCTAGTCATGGGGGATCTAGTTATAGTAGGGGAGAGTCATGGGGTGTAGGAAGAAGAGGTTCGGGTCAAACTCCAGTTTGAGGATGGAGGTGTTTTAACTGTAATAAAATGGGGCATAGAGCTTTTGAATGTAGAAGTGCACCCAGAGGCGTTAATGGAGGTGGAAGCCCGAGGAGCTATCGGACTCCAACACCGAGTATTGGGAGCAATAGGAATCCAGGCCAATGGAGTACCCAAAGGAACTACAACAACAATCAAAGCAATGGAGCTGGCCAGCGTACTGGTGGGAAGTCTTTTGCAACCGCTAATGTAGTACAAGGGAGTGGACAGAAGGGTAACTAGTTTATTATTAATAAGACTTAGAGGATTGATAACTTGTGATATTTGAGATATTCGTAGGCTTTCAATAAAGTACTTATTCCGAAACTTCGGGATAAAGTTTATTTTTTGGGGGGTAGAATTTGATACAAATGAATTTTTGAGTTAATCTTCGCTTATGTGTTCTCATACGCGATTTAATAGAATGCGCTTTTATTTGATAAATAACTGAAAAATATTAGTTGATTTCATATAAATATCATTTGCGATGAGCTTGTGGGTGACGGTTGTGTCGGTTCTGAAGTTCTGTGCGTGAACTACGAGGACAAAATTCGTTTTAAGGAGGGTCGAATGTAATACTGAAAATTTTGGAGACATGTAATAGTAGTTAGCATTAACTTGTCATATTTGTGTCTTGAACTTCGAGGACGAAGTTTCTTTTAAGGAGGGAAGACTGTAATACCCCGTACTTTGGGAACATAAGTAATAATTATTTATTAAATGTTTTTGATAAAATAATAACTCGGGACACATATCGGGTTAAATAATAATAGGATACTATTAAGTTTGTATAACGGTGAGACGGAATAATAATAACAATATGTAAAGTGTATTGTTAATAACA
>VHZZ01006352.1:5656-21864 GCA_009801015.1 Silene noctiflora | reverse complement strand
AAATTTTAATAATCCATTCAACAACGTCTTTTCGTCATTTTCGTTAATAAGCGTTGTTAAAGGGCCGTTGTAGTTGCCTGTTTTTGTAGTAGTGCATATGACCTAGCAGTGGGTGGTGGTTTGACCGCAATTGGGACGGTGGTTGACCGGTGGTTGGTAGTGAAACCGTGTAGCTTAAGACGAATTTATTTACTGTTGTGAGACTCGTCTTTACCTGGGAATGGTAGGGTTGTGTTCATGGTGGTTAGTCGACCGTAGGGTGATGGTTAGGGAGGCTAAAGGCGGTGGCTTGTACGGTGGTTCACCGGAATTCGTAAGGAGGTGTTTGGGTTTGTGCGTTGTTGACGTGTCATGCATAGGGGATGTCGTATGGGATGGCAGTGGTGTCGTGAGGTGTCGACCCTACTGGTGGGTCCACCGTGGGTCATAGGAGACCACGGTGGTGGCCACTGGTGGCGTGGTGGTTGTGTTTGTGTCGTGTGTAGTCTTGGAGGGATGTGAGTCATGTTGTAGGTGTTTGTTAGGGGATTTATGGGGTTGTCGTGTAGGGTGGTGTTGTTAGTGGTGTTGGGTAGTTGATGGTGGTGGTCTAGGTGGGTTCTAGTGGCTGAGTTGGCGGTTGTAGTTGTGGTTGGTGTTGGATGGTGGTGTCGTGTGTGGTTGTAAGTTGTATGTCTAGGGCGCGTGTTGGTGGCGTGTCAAGTGGTAGCTGTGGTGGTTATTGGTGGCGGCAGAAGGGTGGTCAAAATGGTGGTCATGGTGGACTGGGTGGTTGACGGAGTAGGTGGTGAAAAAGGTGGTTTTGGGGTGGTGACACATGGTTTAAATCGTGCGTGGGTGTGTGTGTTTGTTAGTGTTTGTGTTCGTTGATTGAGTCGGGAATTAATTATAATAGTTTACGTAAATTGCCGTAATTAGTTTATTAATAAAGTAAATATAATTTGTAATTAGTGATAGTTTAATAATTTATTTAATTCATAATTAATTTATATTTGTAACACGGAATGAACATTAATTATAATTAGTTATTCTAATTAATTATTTAAAGTAATTAGTTTAGTTAGTAATTCGTAATTTTTTATTTATTAGGTGACAATCGTATTGGGAAGTGATATTCTTAATTGCTTATTGGAATTGCTTATCAGATTGCGTTATTGGAATATTTGCTATCCAGGTAGGATAACTACTCAACTATTGTTGTTTGTTTGTCTTACAGTGTTTGCATTATTTCACATGAGCATTGCATTGATTGTTAGCCTTTGGCTAGATTTTTTGAGGATGCTTATCCTGTTGTTGATTATTATTGTTGCATTGCATTCATGGCATATTGCATTGGTTACTGGAAATTGGAAATTGGAAATTTGATATTGGAAATTGGAAATTGGAAATTGGTTACTCTGATTTTTAAGGCCCAAGCTGATTCTGCAGACTTGTCTCTAGTGTCCTCAGGTGAATCGTGGTTTGCTCAACGATGGTTGAGATGTGTCCTCGGTCCTCAGGTATGACGAGGCGGGTGTTTCGAGTTGTGATGATGTTAATGAGCGCAGTTGCATTTAGGATAGGCATATCTTGCATATTCGTACTGCATTTATGTTAACTGTTGATTGTTATTCTACTCAACCTTTGGTTGACGTGTGTTTTGTGACGCATGTCAAAAATAAAATGATGTCTGCTTTAATTAATGGCGTGCTGTAGTGAACCAATTAATATTTCCGGTTAATTGGGGAACAGATTTATCTAATAGGTTATGAGTTAGAATTTTGGGAACTTGGGATGCGAGCAAGGAGAAGAGACGACCTTAGATGTCTAGATCACTTGTAGATGTCATCACTATCTTTATTTATTTTCGCTGCTTAGTTTTAGTTGTAAGAGTTTATTAGTTGGCCCATGTTTTGTAATGGGAGTTGGTTTTTGTAGACGACATTTTAGTAATTGTAAATGGCGTTATCATTACGAATGACGATATTGTCCTTGCACAATTCACTCACTCATTCTCTCTCTACTCTTTTCATCTCAAACTCTCCTAAAAGCAATTAAATAAAAAAAATAATAAAAAAAATAATTAGTAGCGATTTTTACATGGCGGAACCCGATTCATCCGATACGTTAACTAATTAATCGCTTCGTTAATTAATCAAATAGTTAGGATTTTTACATTATATTGATTTCATGTTGATTTTACTTAGTTACATTTTACACGGTTTAAAAAAAACGAACCATGCACGCTACGAAGAAATTCATCGTCTAACAATGGAGTTGACGATGAAATTCATTATCTCACAATGGGAGGATGCTGAACTTCATCATCCAAACCATGGAGAGACGATGAACATCATCGTCCAACCATGGATAGATGTTGAAGTTCAATGTGTGACCATGGTGAAGATGATGAACTTCATCATCCCTCTATGGAGAAACGATGAAGATCATCGTCAATACCATGGATGTCACGTTGAACTTCAATGTGTCTCCATAGGAGGACGATGAAGATCTTCATCAACTCCATGGTCTCATGGTGAAGTTCATCGTGGCTTCCATGGTATTGACGATGATCTTCATCGTCTTCCCATGGCACCATGTCACAAAAAAAAAAGGCATCCAACACGAAATCGACCAAAAAACTCGAATAGAGAGAGCAATTCACACGAAATCAACAAAATACAACGACATACAAACTAATTAACACGAAAACAACTCCAAACTACAAATTACAATAAAAATCGAGCCAATTAAATCTAACTAAGTAAAATGAACACAAAATCAATTAAATGCAAAAAAAAAAAAAAAACCTAACTAATTAAACCTAATTCACCATAAAATACAAACAATAACCAATTAAACACAACAATATGTTCAAACAAACAATCCTAATCTAATCTATATTTCAAATTATAGAAAATGGATACTAAAATAATGCAAAATAAAAAATAAAAAAATGAAAGCTTATTTAAACGGTGGCGGTTCGGTAGTCGTGTGGCAGTGGGCTGACCGGACTTTTTAAGTGGGGTAGTGGCAGTGTCGGCGGTGGTGGGTAGTGGCAGGACAGTGGTGGTGTGTGAGGTGAGTGTATTTTTTGGGTTTTTTTTGAAAAAGAGAGGATTTTGTTTGAGCTAGTGAGAGAACAAGGGTAGTATCGTCTTTTTTTTTTAAAAATGTCGTCTACATTTACTAAAACGTCGTCTACGTTTTAAAATACAAGTTTTTAATTAAACTTTATTAATTATATTTATATTTAAATTAGTTTGGATTTTGTTTACCTTTGTTATACACTATCTCGGGAAACAGAGATGGTGCACTCTTGTTTATCTGGGAATGTCTAGTAAAGACATCTTGGATTAATGAGGGTGTTACAATATATATGTTGGTAGACCTGACAAAGTTAACCCGGTTTGAATGACACGACCCGAATACCCCCGAACCCTAACTCAAGACCCGAACCCGAATGGACCTGACCCGGTATAGCCCGACCCGAATGTTTATTGTTGTAAAATGATTATTATCCACAAATAATTTAATAATAGTTGTCCTGAAAATGAATAGAACCCGAAATGAACCGGTCCAACCAACCCAAAGTTTACAGACTTGAAATTGACCGGCCCTAAACCCAACCCAATTGCCCCGTTTACCATGTCTATGTTGGGTTACAACTGAATTTTTGCACGTAGGAAAAAGCACGCAGTTATAGAAACTAGAGTGTAGAATTGACCCTTCCCAAAAAAGTTAAAACAAACAAACGAAAAATGAGAACCGGTATGGTAGCCGTTGAAGCGGGTTAAGATTGGGAACAAGTAGAAGACGAAGACGAAGACGAAGACGAATATGACCGAGTCAGCGTAGAATCTAGCGAGTCAACTCTGATACCTTCTGGAACTCTTTGCATCCGCTGACAATTTGTAATCATCGCTATATATTTATACTTTTTGAGTTCTTTGGTTTCCTTCTTGTTTGATTGATTACTCTAAAAGCTTCTGAAGATGATTCTAGGGTAATAATTGATTTTTATCATTCAATTGAGCAATTTTATGCTAATTTATGTAAGAAGAAATTGTGAAGAACAAGTCTAAATTTCTAATTGAGTGAAATGGATCAAGTAATGGATAATTGTAGAAATTCACGATTAATTGGGATTTTGTTTGATTGAAAACAGATGCGCTTGTAGGTCATTTTTAATTAACAACTACTCCCTCTTTCTCGGTCATTTGTTTGCCTATTCCATTTTGGGCGTCTTAGTAATTTGTTTGCCTTTCTATTTAAGAAATGTCTTTGATGAACAATTGAATCCTACAAACTCAATTTGTTGATTCACTTGTCATCTAATAATTGACCATTTCCTTTTTATTTATCTTTGTGTCAAAATCAAAGGCAAACAAATGAGCGGGAACGGGAACGTAAGGAGTATCTTTTAACGTTCAATTCAGCAATTTGTTTGGGTATAAGCTTTTATTTTGTGCTATGTGTATTCTACTCGATTAGCTCCGTTTTATTTTTCAAGTGACGAGAATTTCCAACAAACAATTGTGTGAAATGGATGGGGTTGTTTTCATGATGGATAATTGTTGAATGAATTTATGATCAGCTATTTATATTTACATATATATGAGGAATTGCATGATTTTGATAAAAATGGAATCGTATACAAGTTAAAAGAGTGGAAGGAAGGGATGGGAATGGAGGAGGAGTGTTTTTATTTTACTCCAAAGATTATCGTGTAGGAGGGATCATGATCTGCATTATGGAACACATTTACACATTACTTGTTACACTCTGGACTTTGCTGTGTCTCTTGTAGCCACGGGTGATTACCGGACTTGCCACCGCATATGGCAAGTATTTTTACTTCTTATTTAACTCTTGTCTTGGTCTCTTGGACGTTCCTAATTGGAATAGAACAACATTATCTTGATGCTTTAGATGCTTTAGCCACGTACGGCAAAGTAAACGGTTGTGAAAATAAAGACACAGCCTTGTTGCATTGTAAGCAATATAATTTCATGATTATACTAATGTTTTTAATCATATTTTTTTATTACCTCCGTCTCATTTGTATTGTTCCGTTTTGTCTTTATCGCTGACTTGACAATTAATCTCTACAAATAATTTTCATGATTGATTCATCAAAACAACTATTCTCATATCAATTATTTTGAAAGTGTTGTAACTATTGCATATAAATGGGATGACGAGAGTAATAGTTTGTCGTTTTGTGACAACGGAACGAAGAATGTCCTTGTCTAGTACTCAAGAGTCCAGAGTCAAGACTATTTCAAATATTCTCAATGCTCTTGCTTTTTATCGTCATCTGTTGCCTGTTGGAGTCATTTTGCTAATTGCATCTAACTTTTGACAGATTTTTTGTTTGAGCATCTGCACAGTAGGATTTCAATCATTTCATATCCCACGGAACTTTCCAAACAGCACATCAGTATATTATAAAGATGCAGATGTCTCTAAATTTTGCCTGTCGGTCAGATTGTCTTTTGAAGATGGTGAGATGGACCCTGCCATTAACAAGTCGGTAGGAATGTTAAATTATGAGAGTGTAATATAAGGGCTTAGTAAGCCCGTACTTTATGTAATTGCATCTCATTTCACCATTGTAAAAGAAAAGTATGAATTCCTTGACTCGACTTACACCCGAACCCCCAACACAAATTTACTGAGAGAAGCGTGGAACTCTTTTGTATATCTACTACTTTTATGGTGTTTCTTAAGTTATTTTCAAATCTCTCAATCTTCTCACTGTGTTAACTGTCATTGACGATGTATGAATCGAACATCATCAAAAGTTAATCAGCTAGATGACCTGATGTCAGATTGGAGCATGAGTAGACCTTTTTTCATGTAAAGCTTAGGAAAAATAGGATTTAATCTATTTTAGTTGACGAGAACATTGATGTTGTTGCCACTTGATCCAAGTTTCTAACACTTTGGAAATATCTGTTGATTTTCTCTTTATTCTTGTTTTGCAGGTTCGTGACATAATACATTTTGGAAACAGGGAAATTTCGATGATAAATAATTAGCAAAGCGAAGTATTTGGTGATTTCAGATTGAAATGAAAACGACTTATGTATGGGGTAAGTGAACTTTGTTCTTTTTACACTAATTCAACTCGCTAAATATACGAAACTAGCGAGCTGCTATTCACCAATCAAGGCCAATTGTAATTTACTAGTTCCACTTATACAACTCGATAAACATAAAGTATTACCGAGGAGGTCCTAGCTCCAAACCTAGCAGTACGATCTAGCTTATGATGGATGGATTGGAGCTTCCTATCTCTTTGTATTGTATTTGTCTTGTGCCTCTTTGATGTAAAAAATAATAATAATAAGTTATACATTGATTAATAATTTGATTAGCTTATATTTGATGTGATTATAAGATTTCGTGGACGTGAGAGTTTATGGCGCAACCAATTTTGTTTCTAATTATGATGACTTATTGCAAAATTACTTGAAACTAAGCACTTCTTCTTATTATTGTTTTTATTATTTTAGTTGGTCTACAACTTCATACTTCGTATTTCGAAAGTTGCCTTACACACGAATTTGTCTTCCCGATAATCTCACTTTGTAATAGACGAGAGTGCGGAATCAAGAAGCTTGGACTTGATGCTCACATATTCCTTCACGGTCATGGACTCGAAGCATGGGCCTTCACAATCTGAATAGCCGACAAACGGAGCGACAATGTAGTCCAGTGGAGGCCCATAAAAGTAAGCCATTGACATCCTTTGTTTCTCATTATTCACCACTGCCCTATGAACCACACTTGGGAACCTTCCATTAGAAATGATATGCAGCAGATCCCCTACATTTACAACTAGGGCACCCGGAACAGGGTCGACTGAGACCCAACCTGGTCCGTCCTTGTACACTTGAAGTCCACTTGCGTTGCCTGTTTGATGAAGGATAGTGAAGAGGAAGGTGTCCGTGTGTTCGGCTAGGCCCATTGTACGGGTCGGGTCAGGGCATGATGGATATGAGTTTAGTTGCAAGGCTGTGGAGATGTTATTCGCATCCTGGTTGACCCAATTCATTTCGGATTTGGGTATGTTGAGTGACTTGAGCATGAAGCCTATTAGTTTGTCTGCTAAGCCCTTCAACTGTGCTTGATATTCATCCATTACATCACTAAACACAAAATAGGCAACAATAATTTACACTTGTTTTATTTTGTGAGTTGGAAATAAAGTAAGTGTAAACTATTCACTAGGACGGAGTGAGTAGAATATATGCGTATGATGGTACTGAAATTCTTACATGATGCCATAATTCCATAAATGAAGTCATACCTCTTTTTTTTTTTTTTTTTTTTTTTTTTAAAAAGAATAAGACATGGTTTTATAAGCAAAGTCAAATTATGTCCCTAGTTTATCTAATACTTGTACTTGTATCCATTTGTGTTAATATTGGAGTTAGTCTCCCTTAACATGTGCAAATAAGACAAATTACATAATGCCGTAAACGGTGTTATATCGTCTTAACATTAAAACAGGTCAATTTTCATCTCACATGTGGACTAGTCGGTTATTTTTCCTTATGTATACGGCTTTTGTTTTATTGTTTGACTCGTCTTAAGTTTAAACATATATACATGTCTTAAATGAGAATTTGTAATTGATGCCTTGATTGTACACATATTTGGGGTGTGGGGTGGAGAAATAGGTGGAAAACCTTTTGGAATAACAAAAAGTTAAACTTATTGGAAGGTGTAATTAGAATGAGTTAATATAATTCAAGTTTGCGAAGTTCACTACTAGCAGATAAGACAAAAATGATAAAAGTTTCAATGATGATCCAACACTTTTGTAATAAAAATAGCGGCAACAAAATGCAATGAGATCAAGATGATATATTGTTTCTAAACTTTTTTAATGTTTTAAGTAATCACAAAATTTTATTATAAATCTCGGAAATTACCCCACCAGTTGTACAATAATGGGTGGTATAGTGTTTGAATTGGGGAAGCGGAGTCGTTACTCAACTGCTCAATTCACCAAAAGATACTTGGGTCGTGTCAGGTTACCCTAAGCGGTTCTAGAAGCGAGCTCAAGCAAGCTCATTTTTGTTGAGCCTTAAATCGGCACGGTTTAGGATCGGGCCAACACAAGCCTATTAAGGGCCAACTGCCAAAGAAATGACGGTCAGATAGCATGGGTTGGTCGGGCCAAGCTGTACGGTTGGCCAGGTCAAAATGGAAGTATATCATGTTAACCAAAAATTTTCGGCCACTTTTTAAACATGTGAGTCGAATTAAATATGGAAAGTTGGTGGCATTTGTAAAAAAAACAAAAAAAAACAAAAAAAATTATTCTGCTTAGAAATGGACAAAAGAAGGAAAAAAAATAGTGGGACATAATCATTAAATTGGGGAATATAGTTGTACTCCGTACTAGACAAAGCTCTGGAAAGGCAGATGGATCCAGGCAGACGGATCATATATGATCACTTTTTGACAAAAGTTAGAAACAACAAACACTAATTACAATATTTTATCATTAAATAGTCACATTTTACTATAAAAATAATCGCATAAAACTATCTAGAACCTTTAAAGAGAATTAGCCATTACAAATGTCAATACACAACTAAGACGAGCAAATTAAATTACATGTAAGCAATAATGAGTTAATTTAAATATGAGTTGGCGTTGAATGTTAATTTGGTATAAACTCGAATGTATGTATGTAATTTAGAGATGTTCAAATACGGGTTTGGGCCGGACATGGGTCGGGCCGTGAAGAAAAAACTTGCCGTTTAAGACCTTAATGGGCGGGTCGGGCCATAATTATGGGCCAATTATCCTTGCCCTTGCCCGCCCTTTAGTGAAAAGTCGGGCGACCCATGGGCTAATGGGCCATAACACGGTATTTTAACTGTTAATTACGTATTCGGTATAAAATGACTTCTATTCAAGTTACTTTTTTATATCACATATCTTGATCTGAAATTTAAAGCGAGGTATATAAATTCATGTATAGTGAAGAGATACATGTAAGGTTAGAGGTAATGATGTGACGTAAACATTATTGTTTGAACATTTATTTAATTTAGACGTTTTATTAATTAAAATATATAAATATTTTCGTTATATTTTAATCTTTTTTTTTTACGTATTATATTTTACATATTATTATTTTAGTGTTCCATATCCTTATAAAATTATAAAATTGATACAATTTTCTATAAAAAAATGTCTTTTTTTAAGAGTAAAAGTAACGGATTTAAATAGTAAATGGGTCTGATGGGCCGGCCCGTGGGCTTTTCTTATTGTCCATACCCGCCCATTTAACTTGGCGGACTGGGCTTGGCCCGCCCTCTTAATTTTTCGGGTAAAAAAAACTTGTCCAAGCCCACAAAATAAGCGGACTGGGCGGGACGGGCCTAATGGGCGGGACTACCCGTGAACAGCTATAACATTATGTATGTATGTATGTATGTATGTACACTTGTACTAAAATGAGTTAGTTTATTAATTAGTGTAAGAGGAACACTTCACACTTGTATGGTGTACGTGTGAAATTCAATAATTAATATGCATGTACCCTCACATGCCTTCACCCTTCTACTCCAACTACGTGCATGCCAATTTTATATCTCACCTTTCATCTTTACACTCTATATCATATTTCTTGCAGTTTGTTGAATAAAAACAACTTGATGCATGCATGATGCATCAGCATATTCGATTTTAAACTAAATGCATTTATATACATACTCACCAAAACCCTTGATAATCATTAGGCCATAGTTGCATTGCATGATCAACCAAGGAATTTCCAATGATAGTAAACCCTTCACACCACATTAACTTTGAAAAGAAGGGTGTAATCCTAGGGCTCCCGTAGCCCGTGGCGCCGTCCGGTGACCTTAACACCTTCATCTTTTCTTCTATTAGAAGATTAAACAGTCTCTTACTTTCTAGTTCAACTTTTTCCAAACTTTGTACTAATATCCCATGATTAATTACCTGAAACATACCCCAATTTTCACATGCTTGGAAAATTTGATCTACTACATTTGGATTATTGAGGTCGATCACGGGAATCGAGGTTAATTCCTCATTAATTTTTTTGTTATTATTATTATTAGTAGAATTTTTGTAAATTTTGGGTGGACAAGTTTCAACCCATGCATGAGATTCAGGAATATCTTTGATACAACCAAAATCTATGGGTGCAATGAATTTGTTCTCAACTGGATGTTGTTTATAAGCTTCTGTAAGAATTCCCATTACTACTTATGTGACGAACAATGAACAAGGTTTATAATCTTAATTTGTTTTTAATTTGATTAGTATGAAAGATTGAAAGAGAGTACTTTAGATTTAAAGTGATCGATTGTCTAGTGAAATTTGGAAGTATATAAGGTTGATTATGATAAGAATAAGACAAAATGGGAGACAAATGTCAATTCACTTTTTTTTACAACCAATATACTCATTCCGCCTCATTACATAGTTTACAATTTCTTTATACACGATTATCAAGGTAATAATGAAAATGAGGAGGAAATATAATAGTCTCCAATTCCACTCACACTGGTTGTTTATTTACTAGGAAAGAAAAGTGTAAATTATTTGATTAAAACATCTAATAAAGAAAAGTGTAAACTCTTGAGTGCAATACAAGGAGTATATTGTGGGTTTGTCTCTTTTGATGGAAAGGTGAATTTTGAAGATGGTCTGTTTTTAGGCACTAGTGAGACTTTAATTTTAATAGATTAGGAGCCTAAAAGAAGGTACTCAATTCTGTGAGCTTGGGTGGATCCACCCAATAATGGAATGGAATCATTAATCATGCAAGATCTCTTTCAATCAAGGATGATTTTGTTCTTTGAGTAGGTGAATCATAATGGACCTGATAAAATTAATCTGATTTGAATAGATGGATTTTAACACCCAAATTAGATACGTACAAAATTAATATATATAACCCACCCAAAACTTTCTTATACTCGACATGCATTAACCAATTCTCAAGCGATCTACATAATTCCAACCGATTCTATAGTAATTTGAACTGAGAATCTGAGATAACATGGATTGACTCAAATGATTCGATTTTAATTGATATTTTAAATAATAAGAATTTAAATTACATATTAGATATTTTTTCCCTAAAAACTAACAATAGTGTAGTAGTCATGACACGAATTAAACTTGACTAATAAGATTCATGACTCCTCTTGAACATGACTCGATGTGGAGTGACTAGAACACAATTTCCGTGTTCTTTTGGACTTAATTTCAATTTATTTCAGCTTTAATCAGTTCAGTTCAATTCAATTCAACTTCTTTCAGTTTAGTTCAGTTTAGTTCAGCTCATCTCTTCACAAATTAACTCACTTCAGTTCAGTTCAGCTCTTTTCAGCTGAAAAAAATAGGGCCAAAATAATCTAATAATAATAATAATAATACGGAGCAGTACGTTTGGAAATCTAACTTGAACCCCATATGACTTGACTCGACTTACCCTGCTATAAATATAGGGATAAGCTCTTTTAGGTACATAATATGTACATAATTGACCACTTTGCCCATCTTATTTAACACCCATATTTCTATATTTCTCTATCATTTAAATCCTACCTCCCACCACACCCATTGCGCCACCACTCAACCACCTACCTAGACCACCCCTCCCCCTACTCAACCTCTTTTGCACAGCCGTCGATCAAACTGATTGCTAGAACTGCCCCACCCTCGCTCATTTGCTCAAACCTAGTCCACCCTCCCTTACCTGCCCAGATCCATTGCTCAACCCGCCCCCTCCCTCTCCCGCATAGTCGCAGGTCGGACTAGCATACCCCACAATCTTCTGTGGATGTGCCACCTGTAATACCGGCCCTTAGAGGACCTTGGGAGTCTAATTAACGTTGTTATGTACCTTCTGGAGAGTAGTGGTACCTTTTTGGAAGGCGTGTGAGCGTGTACTTGATCAAGTAGTTACCACTCGGTCGAGTGATGTGTTGTACTCGACCGAGTATGCCTGTTCAACGGTTTATATTTAAGAGTCATGAGTTGAGTTCTAATTCATTTTTCTTACTCTATTTTCTATCCTTGAAACCCTAAGAATCAATTCCTCTTCCCTATTTCTTCCCTTCTCCTCCACTAATCGCCATTAGTGCTAGAGACCCAGAGTGGAAAAGATGGGTCGTGGGATTCGGGAGTCGGAGCGAGGTCCTAGTCGTGGTCTAGTGATTCCATTATGAGGTAAGTCAGTTGTTGTGGATGAGGGGAATCGCCCACGGGAATGCCTTTATTTCATAAAAACATTTTTAGCCTTTTTGAAAAGAGTCGCCACTAAATTTTTAAATGGAATTTAGAAACCAAATTAGAGATTTTAGGTCCTTGTGAGATTACGTGTTGGGAAGCTTGATTAATTTCATTAATAAACACCCAACCCCGACCGTCACAATAACAGTCTCTACTAAGCAAAGCAATGACTATTTGGCTATGTATCACATGCGAATATGCAATCGTTGTTTTAAACCCTAACATGTGAATGTCATTCTATTTCAATTTAATGCACATTTAACTTGTCAAGTTATTTTAGCATGTGAATGTTCATTTAAACTATTCTAGTAAAAAGTAAACGCCAGTATCGACAGATACGGGTATCTACAGATCCCCCACTTTGACTGAGCTTGGACAGGCGAAAGTCAAAGTATACCCCAAGTCTAATGATCTGAGGATTACGCGGGTCGTTTATAGTCCATTAGACTTGCGTATATAAGATCGCCATCTGTAAGAAGAGATCATACCTGAAACACGGTTCTGGACGCCTCTGTTTTTCCGTCGCTACTTCATTACTTTGGTCTTCGACCTGTGTTTTCACCACTTTCATCAACTGGCATGAATGGTGGGTTAGGCCTTATCCTCAGGCGCCTACGTATCCGTTTATAACGGAATCAAACCCGCATCGTAGTTCAGCATTTTGCCTGGCCTGTAGCTTTCTACTGCTTCGGCCCAAATGGATGGGCTTTCCAAAAGGAGGTTGGCATCTCTTTTGTCATTTGCTTTCATCTGTGGAATTCTTCCATTTGATATTCTTTGGTGGATGTCATCCGTTCCTTTGCATAATGGTCTCTAGAGCCGACGGCTCCAGAGCCCCCAGTTGGAGTGTACTTGCTCAAACTTGGTAGAAAATCATGTAACATATATATCATGTAATGAAAATGTCATCGACACGGGTTGCAAAAATCATTTGAAAAGGGATAGGTCGTCGACCTGGATAAGGTTTTGAAATGGGCCATCGATGTAACACCCCTATAGACCAAGGTGCCTTACCAAGACCACCCTAGCATATGGAAATGCTACCATCTCGGTTGCCCAAGGTACAATATATCAAAAGTGACCATTAAGAAACAACATTTAAGGTTTAACTGTTTAAAGTGCGTACAACTTATAAACCAAAACCAAACGTACGATACAAACTGTCTCAACCAAAACAACAACTAGACGAGAAACTGTCATAAGACTACAGCGGAAGACTAAACTCAAGACTAGTGATAACTCCATCCCAGCCAAATCCCTCAAGCTATCCATATGATTACCTGCTAGACACTGCTCACCATCCCCGAATGGATCACCACAGTTTTCAAAACACATACACGGGGTCAGTTACTAAATAAACAATATAAGATTCATACACAAACCATGCATCACATACCAACCATACATCACATTCCCCAAACTCCACATCACACCGAACACCTGACTACACACTAAATGTGTAGCCCTGCCCGATTACCCATCGCAACAGGTAAACCACTCCGCAAGTGGGGACCTAAGCCCCGCTCAAAACCACAGAGCGAATAACCCAATGATCATTAATCTGCACATCCCCCTTGTGACGGGAACAACAAGGGGCGAACAAGGGCGTGAAGCTACTCCTGCAAATGACTCCACTCAGCAGAGGACGCACCTCGCGAACCATATAAAAACAATACAACAACCATTCCACAATATGCTAAACATTCTAATACAATCATGCCACACAAAATTATTATACCATTTAAACAGTAACCGAGTAGGAAACCCTACCTGAGACGGAAATCACCACACAAGCACAGAATGATCAAAAAGCCTCTGTAATACCCCCATACTCCGAGGCACCTTACCAAGGACTACTTCCGAATACAAGAATGTTACCATCTCGGTTTCCCGAGGCAGTGAACATCATAGTAACCATATTGAAACATTAAAAGTAAATATAATTTTAAGTGATTACAAAACTCTCCATAAATCGGAGTACAAAATCCAAACCAAAATAAAAGTGATATCTAAACAAGTCTGCGGAAGCTAAGACAAAACTCGTGAAGACTCCACCCTACTAAACCCCCCCCCCCCGCATAGTTAACAGCCATCATCGTCAATACCTGCTAAACCAACTGCTCACCATCCCCGAATGGATCACCACAGTTTTTAAAACAAATACGGGGTCAGTCAACTGAACACCTATATACAGTAAGCAATGTAAACAAAATGGAACAAACACCACACTGCCACCATCACCACCACCACACACTACACATCAAGTAACCGACTACACACCAAAGTGCGTAGTCTTGCCAGTGGGGGCCGCAGCCACACCACCTAACCACCCACAATACCCAAGTCCCTTAATGTGCATATCCCTCCTGCGCTGAGAGAACGCAAGAGGCGAACAATAGGGATGAGACCACCTGTAACACCCCCATACACCAAAGTGCCTTACCAAGGCCACCTTAGGTATAGAGGGGCTACCATCTCGGTTTCCCGAGGCAATGTATATCAAATAGACAATAACGAAACATACTTTAAGTAAATAGTTTAATGATTACAACCTTTTATCCAAAACTGTCTAACAACGATACAAAAGATCCAAAAGACAAACTACTAAAGTAACACAGTACTCGAGACACAGCGGAAGACTCTTCTAGACACTTCATGGTGACACACCCAGCTATCCCATGCGCATCATTTCAAACCTGCTCAATCACGGCTCACCATCCCCGAATGGATCACCACAGTTTTTAAAACAATTAAACGGGGTCAGTTACTGACAACACAAACCAAATACAGAAACACATCACAAACCACACCAACTCCTCCATCACACCATATCACCGACTACACACCAAAGTGAGTAGCCATGCCAGTGGGGGGCCGCAGCCATTCCCACCTAAGCCTCACTCATCTTATCCGAGCGAAAACCCATGTTCATTAATGTGCACATCCCCTCCTGTGTCAAGTTCCACGGAGGGCGAATCAAGGGCGTGAAGTCACTCCCGCAAGTGACTCCACTCAGCCGAGGACGCACCTCGCAACACAGACATACATACATTGACTCAAGCATACGATTCCATCCATCCAAACATCCATAAGACACATCAACAAACACAAACCATTCATACATATGTAATCAATAACCGATTAGGGAAAACCCTTAAATTAAAAAAGAAGGGGATAAAAAGTCCTCCAAGAGTGACACATCTATGGCTTGAAACAATAGCCATAATTCTCTCAGCATCCTTCTACAAGATGCTCAAGATTCAGAAGATAATATTCTGGATATAGATAAAATCACCGCTTTTCTACAAGGAAGGGAATAGAATAATTAAGAAGACAAACACAGCTGTAAAACAGTTTATTTTCCTGTAGGCATTTCTGTAATGCTATAGTATTGTCATATGACACTTTTGTAGTCTATGACGTAAGCTCTTATGCTTATGTTTTTGTTTGTTTTCTACCCTCGATGTCTATATAAAAGGGTTCTAGTTTGTTTTTAGAGGAAGGTTCTGAAACCCCCCCCTCTCTCTCTCTCTCTCTCTCTCTCTCTCTCTTACTCTCTCTCCCTTTGTAAAAACTTTGAAGTAATAAATAAAATCTTGTTCTGAGCACAACTTGCGCCCTTGTAAGTATTGTTTAATTTCTATTCTTTTATTTTTATTTTTATTTTTATCTTGTATTCTGAAGGAT
Source organism: Silene noctiflora (assembly GCA_009801015.1). Classification (NCBI taxonomy): domain Eukaryota; kingdom Viridiplantae; phylum Streptophyta; class Magnoliopsida; order Caryophyllales; family Caryophyllaceae; genus Silene; species Silene noctiflora. The sequence goes on along the minus strand of VHZZ01006352.1, from coordinate 5,895 downwards.
GAGCCTTATACGCTAAAATCCTTTGTGTTGGATTATGTCTGACTAAATCAGTTAATCAGAAGCACCATGGTAATAATATTACAAGTGGTGAAAGTGCTTTGATATGCTGAAAAGATCCGGCTGATAGTTTAAACTTTCGTTACTACTAATTGTTATAAGTGCTTAGGTCCATCCTATTTGCCCGCTTTGCCAAAGAATAGGCGCTTGAGGTGTTGTAAAGTGGACATTGAAATTATAAT